>BQNB010037781.1:0-47480 GCA_026074375.1 Tanacetum coccineum | reverse complement strand
GATGACCATAAAATATAACCTTCCATTCCATTAAACGATTCATTACACTTTCATTTCAAGTTAATATAACTATACAAAAGATACTTAGATTGACATTAAGTTAAAGATTAAAACTAAATAAACCTGGTCATACTAACCATCTTTATCCGCAAAAAACACAAACATAAGCACAAAACCCCTAACCCATCACACCTAATCTTCTTCACACAACTCCATTATAGCATAATGAACCTTTAGCTCCTTAACACCCTCAGCATTTTCATACTCGAGCTGGGTCAAACGAGACAGCTTAACCTCCAACCTAGTCTTATTATCCTTAAAACAATCAAGAGAATCTGTCCAAGCCTCTTTGTCACTCTTGCTCTCCATCTCACGAATCGCTTTACGTACCCTTTTCAGACTATCCTTAACATCAGTAATCTTTTTCAAAAGATATTTTCCATCCAACTCCTCCTCAGCGATATGTTGCTCAAAGAAAATCTTCATCACCTTCGGTATCTCTGTCTCACCACTAACAGCAAATAGCTCATCCAAAATGGGAGTGTGTGTGACATTCGAACTGGAACATGATGATGCCATGGATGGATTGAGTGTTAAAGTAAGAGTCAAATGGTTTTTAATTTTTTGGGTGTTTTTTTATTGGGTTTGGTGCGCTTGATGACTTTATATATCGATAATTGGGGCAAATGAATATTAACAATCCCATCATTGTAAGGGGGCAAATGAAGAGTCATGACTAATAGTCTCAACTCTCAACTCAATTCATGCAGTGTGAATATCAAATTAGATTCAAACCAGATAGACTATAAAAAATCCCATATCTAACCCCTCAAAAATACATAAGTTATCAGAAATGTGTGACCATATGTATTAAATTATGACTACATTTAAATAACATGTGACTAATAGCAAGGTTAATGATAGTACTAAGTTCACATTTTGCTATACATAAAAGTCACATGAATATTTTACCATGTGACTATTTTGAATGTATTGGTCACATATAATACCCTTATAATGTGGCCATAAACATAATTTAGTCACACATTTGTGATATGTTGTGACTATTGTAAAGCCTATAGTTATATGATCATGCTACAATTAAATGTGACTATACACATTTGGTTTTGGCAAGCAACCACACACTAAACTTTAGACACACGTATTAACTTATGTGACCATATGTATTGAATTTTGGTTACACTTGATGTGAATTTCAATACACTATAAAATATACGATATAATACCACAAGAGCAATTAAGAAAATTCCCTAAGGAAAATTCACTTTTAAAAGATATATATAATATATAATACGTATATTTAACCGGGAAGTATGATCACCCGAGTCGTTTCTCCAACGACTTGTGAAATTGAAATTATGTTTTAGCTCGGATTATGATTTGAATGAGAGAAAAGATATTTTTGAGTATCTATAACTATTAATTGAAAGCACAATTAAAAACAAGCAATTAAAAACAATTAAACACTTTCACAATTAACGGGACAAATAAAACGCGACTAAAAAGCAAATACACTAAAATTAACTCCTAAAAATGCAAACTAAATTTCTAAACCTAAATTAGGACAAAATAAAATTTTAAGAAAAAGAAAAACATTTTTTTGATTATTTTTGAATTTATTATGAATTAAAAACTATTTAAATCTAATTAAATCCTAAAAAATAGCAAATTAAGTCCTAAAAATTGAGAAAAATGATTTTTAAACTTAGAAAAGTCTAAAATAACATAAAAACTAAGAAAACTATTTTTAACTATTTTTAAAATTAAAATCCTATTTTTAAACTTAAAATTAAAAGCTCAAAAATGAAAATTAAAATCTAAAAGTGGTGAAAATGATTTTTCTTAATGTAAACCTAAAGCATTTTTTTATAAAACTAAAAACTATTTTTTTTTTATTTTTCTGAAACTTTTTATATTTTTAATGAATTTCTTAAGATTTTTACTTTCGAAAAACTATTAAAAATAAAATAATTGATGAAAAATTCAGGAAAAATCTAAAATGTAACAAAGATTAATAGAAAAATAAAAGACAGAACTCAGCTTATTAAATAAGCTGAGAAAAGAGCTTATAAAGCTACGGCTTATAAATGAAAAGGAAAATGAAAACGTGTATAAATATTTAATGGAAGGAAACAATGACGGATGAGCTAATGTAGCAAACTGGTTAACATGTTGGGTCTATAAGTGTGAGGTCGTGGGTTCGAGGCAGGCAAACCCCTTTTTGCTCTTTTTTTTATTTTTGACTTTTATGAAAAACTAAATACTAGGACTTAAAGAGGACACAAAATTAAGCAATTTTAATAAAGGGGACATAAGCTGAAACTAACTAATAAGCTCAAAAACAGCTTATCAAAGCTGCTGTATCAGAAAGTAGGGGTTTCCCTATGGTTTTACTAAAACAGCTCTAAAAAGCTCAAATTAAGCTCAAAATGAGAAACAAAAGGAGATTTGGAAAGCCTATGATGTGCATGAGCTTATTATGAAAAGAGAAAGGAGCTGAAAATTCATTTAAGCAACAAAAAGTGATGATAAAAGAAGCAAACTCAGACAATAAGCAAAAATGCACAAAATTCAGTTAAGCTAAATTACCTAATAAGCTAAACTAGATTATGAGCTTTTGAGAACTTATAAAACTACTTATTATCTATCTATTTAAACTATAAAATCAATAATTTTAAGCTAGAATTCACAAATTAGAAAACTATTTAATTACCTACTGTTTTTGGCTTTTTTGACTGATTAAGTGACTTTAATTAGCTAAATTAAGACTAGCAAAATAAGCTGGAAATGGAAATTAAGCCCTATTCTATATTAAGCTAAGACTACTCAATATCCTACTTAATTTTAAAGCCTAAGATCTATGAGTACCTAGCTAAAAATTAAGCTAAAAGTGACAGCAGTACTAACTGTTTGTTAGTACTGTTGCACTTTGCACAAGTGCAAAACAAATAATGCAGGTTACCTAAAGGATTCTACTGCACTAAACACACTCAAATAGAGTGTTAAAACACAGACCAAGCAAGATCCAATCCTTGAAAGGCTTAGATCAAAGTTTTATAAGTAACAAGAAAAGTCTAAAAATGCCCTGGTGCTGGCTCACTTAAAATAAGCATAACTTTTTGATTTTTTTACAAACTAACTTGTGAAAACTCTTTTCCTATTGTTTTTAACTGAAATCAAAGCTGTCTCAAAAAGTTTGCACAAAAACTTTTGACTTTTGATAGTCAAAGTGGCTTATGCCAAACACCCCTTATAGATATAGTAGCTTTTGATTAAGCTAACAAAATGAGAATCAACTTAATGAGACCTTAACCCCAGATGATAAACAGCTTATATTAATCTTAATAAGCATTACTCAACAAGCAAATGAGCAATAAAATTAGTTTTAAGCTATTTTACCTTTTTTGGGTTTTTTAATGTTTTATGACAAGTGATATATAAAACTATGATCTAGACTAAGAGAAGCAAATACAGATAAACTATTATGATTATTAAGCTAGATAAAACACAAATAAGCACTAATAAGCAAATTAAATAAGCAAATAAGCAGATCTAAGTTTAGAAAGCAATAAAACTAATATTTAAAGCAAGAAATTAAAGAAAAACTTACAAGGCCTCTAGCTAAACAAGAGGAACCAAATATGGCAGCTACAAGCTCCCTAGCTTATTAATAAGCTAGGGTATAAGTCCTTGGGAGCTCTTCCAAATTAAGCTCCCCTTCCATAAGCTTTCCACTTCTTAAACAAAGGTAACATATAGATTTTAAGCTGATTCTTAAATTTATAAGTAAAATTAGGTTCAGTTAAGCTCCATCAAGAGCTTAGAGACTCTTGAGAGCTGAAAAGAGCTTATTAAAGCTTATTGAGACAGATTGAGCTTTTGAATAAAAGGCTTTGAGAGAATTTGAAAGGTAAACACAGGATTTATTTAACCAAAGACATTCATTTCATTACATAAAAGAAGATTACATAATTCAAAAGACAAATTACAATAAGCAATATTTAAGCTAACCTAAATTTAAAAACTAGAAAAAGGAAAAATAAGGTAAAAAGCCCCCTTTAAATGTGTGTGAGCTGAGGCCTTTTTATAGGCTGCCAAAGAGCAACTAGTACCCCTGATAACCATCACCTAGCCTCAACCGCACCCGTAATTCTTCTAATCACTGCCAAATGATTTTGAGCCGTTTGATCATTTTGTGTGTATCTAAGGATCGCCAGCGTGTCATTCTATTGATGTGACATTGTTTTAGTTGTGTGAGTGATCCAAGAGCAAATCCCACTTAACCTTGTGCTTTTCTTGCTCTGACGTGGCCTCCTCAATGAGTAGTTAGCGAATGACATCACTTTGAAAGAGAACTAAACTCCCCTGCCAGTCTTGTAGACGAGACTCTGAATTGACTTATATCATACCCCTTAATTTGGATATGCCCCTTGTTTTACCCATGGTAAAGATGGAGACGATGAATGAATAGTGATTGGGGTCTTGGCGCCAAGTTTATACAATGCACGAGGTATAAAAAAATCGATTGAAACTTTGGCAATCTTGCAAAACTAGCCCTTTGTTTTTTTTTTCTCTTTTTGCAGTATAAAATAAGTTTGGAAAAATACAAATTAGACCTTGTGTTTATGAAAAAGGTAAAATGTGCTAGAGGATTGGAGCTTAGGATCCGGGGTGAGGCCCATTATAGAGGTGAGGGGTTATTTTTGGATTTTTGTGAAACTTTGAGGGTGAAAATGGATTATTTTTTAGTTTTGTCTTTTAGGGGTTGACTTTTATTGACCAAGATTGACTGGAGGTTGACTTTTCTAGGCTTTGCTTCCGGCTTTTGTTCACTCTTCCGTTCTCGTGTCCGTGCTTGCCCGTTTTTAGTGATCGGTTTTTTCCTGTGATTAGTCTGATATAGAAGTCCGTTTCCATTTCCTGCAACACAAAAAACACAAATGACAAGCACATTTTTGCTATTTTGGACCGTTATGGGTTTATTATGGGTTATTTTAAGTACAAAACGTGATATGTGTATCATACACTTAACAATAAACTTAGAATATATCTGACTTCGTTATTCCATAACTTTAGGATCATAGAACAAGATGCATTTCGATCCAGAATCCCCAAGAAGGGATAAATTCATCGCTCCGACTTTTCACTTATCCAAACCAAGCTAAAACGAAAAACACAGCTATAAATATCAATTAAGTTGCTAACACAACTCATATTTGCAACTTGTGAACTTTTTTACTCTCGACATTTATCTATTCTTAAGATGAATGTGCAATTTTGAATTTCAACCATGGATCAACGTTTTTTCAAAATACTTATGCCTTCAACGTTCCACCCAAGAAAAAAGAGTTTAAAGCGAGAACATCCCCTGTATCGACTTTCGTCTTTGGCACAACCCAACCTTGAGGCAAATTCCCAGGCTTTTGAGCACCCCACAGATACTAGGTATCGGGACTCACGGACCTTAGTTTCAAAAACTCTCCGTTTTTCGCCTCCGAATATTTCAAACTTTAAAATAAAATTGTCAAAGTTTCAAAAGCATATATGAATTTAACAAAAAGAAATCTATTTTATAAATTTTAAATTTAAATATTTATCAACCCACAGCTTTATATTAACTATTTTTAATTTGTCATTATTTCATTCTCATCATGTATATATTTCTTACTTAAAAGAAAAGACTTCTTTTGAAAATTCAAGTATACATATGAACTAAGACTACAATTTATGCTATAATATTATAACAAAAAAAATTGTTTTGAATATTAAGTTTAATCTCCAAAACAGCACGTACAAAAATCCTGTTATGAGGCTTAAGGGAGAAAAAGCCACAATTACATACAAGATCTCTTAAGATTTTCCAATAATCCTTGCCTTAGCATCCAACTCATAAATAAATCAATCATATTTTCATTCTACCCACATTCTCTCGAACGCTTAGCCCTAAAAGATAAGGAACAAATCTAGAGCCACTACTCAACGACCGATTCAAAATTAACTCTTATTTCTACCCCGCATGAAAGTCAAAATTGTGACAAAACACTTATTATTAATTTGAAAATTTTAAAATTTAAATATTTTGAAAATTTGGGTGTAAAACGGGGTTAGGTCAGATACAACAGTTGCAAAAGATAATAAAACAAATCGAAGAAATACTACCCCTACTAAATTAAACATTGTCCTGCAATGTTTTCTAGCCTAAGACTTAAAAACCCTATACAGACCTCAAAAGGTCAAATGAATAACTCAGTCTGAGAAGAAAGTATTACTAAAAATCTTATAGAGCCGTTTGATTAAGTGTGCTAAAAGATTAAATATTAATCGAAAATAAACTTTAGATAACAATTTCCACCAAACTAATGCGAAGCAAAGGCTAGGAAGCTCGCGTGATCAGGAAAAAACACTAAACACGAGAGACTACAGAAAATTTGGGTTCATCCTTCATACAAACACAACAACAATTACAAACCAAAGATCGGAAGAGTACAAGGCCCTCACACAACACATTAAATATAGAAAGAAAAAAACAAAAGGATAATTTAAGTGGTGCCATCCTACGAAGCGCCTTGTTTTTAGTAATCGAGTCACATAGCTTGACTCGATCCCAGAATTCATTCGCCTTAATGGAAAGTCATATAACGGAACAAACATGGCCTGTTGTGTCCCCTCCGAATTAGTGCTTAAAGGACGGGGCATTCACCTTTGAAGTTTAATCCGACGTATGAGATAATTTGCAGCGCCATATATAAAAACTTCGGTTATAGTGAAAGGCCGGAACCATCGGGTTTTTAAGCTTCCCATAGAATATCTTTAGACGAGAGTTAAAAAGCAAGACTTGACCACCAACATTACCAATACTGTTTTTATTCTTTGAGTCGTGAAGCTTCTCGTCCTCTCCATATAAATCAAGAATTCTCATATGCTTTGATCACGAAGCTCATTAAGTATCATTAAGTACAGCTTCGTGGATCGCACCTCAGGTTTTAAAGATCGAAATTAGCATGTTTTTAATCGCCCAATATGCTCAGTGCTCTATATTCGATAGCCAGATGACATGGAACTTTCCATGATACGATCTTTAAGGGGCAACCAATTGGGTTTCTTATAAGCGGTACAAATGCCAAAGAGCATCACAAGCCTATCGGACCATGAGGCAACGGTTTCCCAACCGACCGTTTCAAAATTCGTCTTTAACCCCGAATACGACACTCAACTTAACCACTCGTTTGAGGTGTTAAGTCTGTAGCAAAGACAAATAGTAACCCCCATACTTAGTCATTACTTTAGCAAATTATGTCATTAACAGAAATGTGACCCCACGATCGCTTATAATAGCTCACAGGTGAAAAGCCGAAACGGTACAACGAATTTCAATTGGCATGCCTGGATATTTACCGGGACGATTCATACAAACTTCCTAAAAAATAGGCCGTCCCAATGACCCCACTTGCTCGAGCAAAAGAGACTCCATTTTTCTTTCAAAAGTAGTGTATCGAATCCTTAGATACACTAAATAGAAAATTGACAGAGGCCTCTAATTTTGGATGCTCCCGGACAGGGAGCCTGCCCTTCGAAATCAGTGTGGATGCAAGCAACTTAGCAATTAGGGTGCAGTCCCGAGGGCAATGAAAAAACAAGCATTTACAACATTCACTATGCTAGCAAACAATTACCGAGAGCTCAATCACACTACACTACGACCGAAAAGAATTGCTTGTCGAAGTGTACTTTTTGAGAAGTTCCGGACGTTTATTTTATATCCGTTTTGTCCAAGAGCATAGTGTATACTGACCATACTGCATAAAGTATCTCTTCGCTAAAAAGGAATGCAAAGCCAAGACATAATGCGGTAGACCTTTTCCTCTAAGATTCGATGTTATTCATCCCGAGACAAAAAAGGAGCATAAAATTTCTGGCCGCCAGCAAATTCCAGACATGAGAACCCTCATCAAGATAATTCTTTGAACAAGGAATCACGGAAACATTCCCCTCGAACTCTTGGATCGTTCTCTTCGTGTTGAAGTACCTCACCCATGGTTTGCAGATTTCGCAAACTACCATGCGGGGAATTTCATTGTCAAGGGAATGTCATCCCAGCAGAAAAACAAGTTTTTCAAAGATGTCAAACACTACTTCTGGGACGACCCCTTCTTGTTCAAAATATGTGCGGATCAGTGAGTTCGGCTGTGTGTGCACTTGCAAAGAAAGCTCTGACATCCTCGAAGTTTGCACAATAGAACTAACTACCGGGGAACAATCATGATGCCAAATCTCACCGCACAAAAAGGTCTTGTATTCCTGTATTTCTTTTTTGGTTTTTGGCCTACTATATACAAAAGATGCACACGAGTGGTTTAAAAATTATGACCCTGTGCCAACGACAGGGAAAAATTTCACAGAGGGCTGAGATGCCATCAAATTCCATCAAGTTTGAGAAATCATTGGACGTTTGGGGCATTGATTTTTCATTGGGCCATTCCCGTCATCACGAGGGAACAAATACATACTCGTGCAGATCGAAAATACTATCAAAATGTGTTTGAAGTCGAAAGCGCTCCCCACCAAGACGCCCGAGTTATTTGCAAGTTTCCCTTAATCTCATTTTTTGCCCGAATCGGTGCCCCTCGTGCTATCTAAGTGATCGCGGAATCCATTTTTAGCAATGATGCAGTTTGCAAAGGACAGCATAAATACGGATCACTCATCGTCTCCTCCACCCGTCGTATCACTCTACAAACATGTGGGCAAGTTAAGGTATCCAATCGTGGCTTAACCGAATTCTTGAAATGACAGTGGGCGAGAATCGAGCCTCGTTGGTCGGACAAATTATATACGCTCTCTGAGGCCCTTCCGTCAGCTTACAAAACACCCATCGGTGTACTCCATACAAGCATCGAGAATGTGAAAGGCATGTTCATCTCTACCGATTGAGCTCGAGCACAAAGCCTACTGGTCCTTAAAGCATGCTAACTTTGACCTTGATATCCGTGGTGATTCAACGAAAAGTTTCAACTCATGAACTAAAAGAACGATCGTGATCAAGCCTATTCAAATTCCTTTGATTTACAAAGAAAAACTAATAGGACGCATAGCCAAGATCAAAAACCCTCCTTTTTCACCGTTGGTGATCAAGTCCTCCACTTTAACTCCAGATTAAATATTGTTCATTCAGGTAAGTTGAAATCCCTTGTCCGGAACCATTCACCAATTCCATGATTTTTCAAAGCACCCGTTGAGTTACGCAAAACTTCTGGCCAAACTTCAAGGTGAACGGTCATCGAAATAAGCACTACTTTGGAGGGGACGTACCAAAAATGGTTATCCTGGATCTCCAAACCCTCCCCAAGGACCAATGAATTTGGGGATTGGGTCAAGCTTAGTGACCCTAAACAAGCGCTTCGGAGGTACCCATGCTTAACGTAAGTATTTATAATATGTCAGTAATGAATATACGTGTTATTGATGTGTGGAGGCTTTGCATTTTCCTTTCTCGTTTGCTTGTGTTTTTGTGATTGTCCAGGATTATCCCGGATTTTTGAAGCCTCTCATGCCACGCGGTTTTGTCCTTCGATCACAAGAGCTTCAAGTCCTCAGCTTCATTTGGGAAATCCAATATCCTATCTAAACGATCAACGTGTTATCTTTGAGCATACTAATAAACAGATTAGTATTTACGTGTAAGAGACCCTTCAAAATAAGTAAGGAACAATGTTTCATAACTATTATGGGGGGGGTGGATTCTTCGATTTGATTGTGCCTGCAGTCGTTGTTTTCAGCTAAGCCCTTTGATTAACTAACCAACTTTTTTTGAAAAATACCAGAAAAATAAGAAAAAAATTTCAAATTCAAATAAAATAAGTGTTTAGTCACAATTTTGACTTTCATAGCTGGGTAGAAAAAGTAGTACATTTTGACCCGATCGAGGCGTGTTGAGCTCTAGCTTGTTCCTTAAACATTTAGAGCAAAGCTTATCGCAAATATTCACGAAGAAACGAAAAATGATAGTGTTAATTAATAGATGGGATGCTAAACAAGGATTATATTGGAAAACTAAAAGACCTCATGTGTGTAATTTGTCTCTTTTTCTCCCATAAGCTTCTAACCTGATTAATATACGTGCTATTTTTGGAGATTAAAGTCAAATCAATAATTTTTATGTAGTATATAGCAAAAAAAATTAGCCGCAGTTCAAATTTATACTTGAATTTTTCAAAAAGAAGTCTTCACTATATCATGGAAAAAAATATATGATAATGAAAAATGAAAAAAATATGATAAGTAATAAATATAAACTATGGGCTGATAAAAGTTTGTTGTATCTTGCCGGCTCACAACCGATGTTACAGTCTTCTAAAGAAAGCCCATAGTAAGAATAAAAAATCCAAGGAAGATAAAAAGTTTTGTTGTATCATTCCGTCTCCGACAATGAAGAGCAGCCTTCTAAAAGGCCGAGGGTTACAATTGCATAAGTGTTTAATATTAAGTGTGAATTAATAAATAGATTTCTTTTTGTTAAATTCAAATATGCTTTTGAACTTTGACTATTCTATTTTATAAGCTATGTGTATACGGGAAACCTAAGAGTTTTTGAAACTGAAGGTCCGTGAGTCCTGATACTAGTCATATGAGGTGTCAAAAGCCTGGTCACTTAAAAATACCGCAAGTTGGGATATGCCGAGACGAAAGTCGCTACATGGATGATCTCGAGCCTTCAAACTCATTATTCTCGGGTGGAAACGAGAAACTATAGAATTTTGAAAAACATTGATTCCATGGTGAAAATTTGAAATAGCAACATCAACACCAAAAGATTTAAATAATTATCAGGATGAAGAAAGTCACAAGATGCAATATGAGTAGAGTTAGCATCTTAACTGATATAAACTATATGATTTCGTTTTAAAAGCTGGTTTGGGACGAGTGAAAAGTTCGAAGACATGAATTTATCCTTTCGGAGCATTATAATAATGAAATGCATCTTGTTCTATGATCCCTAAAAGTTATAAAATAACGAAAGTCAAACGTTCTAGTTAGTTGCTTAATATGAAAACTACAAAAAATGAGAAAAATGGAAAGTACAAAAATATGTGTAGGAATAAGTGTATATATTAAAAAATGGTAAAGACGGGGGCTTTTCAAAACTTATGAGTCTTTAATTCCCTTGATGAACACTTAGCTACTTTTCGAGGTTATTAATCAAGGGGAATCGAGTTTCTTAGTTTTCTAAGTGCTTACTTCATAGCATCGCGTGAGGACACGACAATGTCTTAGTATGGGAGATTTTGGTATGCGTTTAATTACACATACCTTTCACCATTAAAATCGGACTTAAATGACCAAAAACGTACCAAAAATACATTGTATTTGTATGTTTTCACTTGTTTTGTGCAGGAAACGGATATCCGACAAAAGGATGAAAAATCAAGCAAAAACGGACAAAACCGAGCACGGAATGGAAAAGCGTAGAAAAGCCAAAGTCAAATCAAAGCCAAAGTCAACCCCGACAAAAGACAAAGTCAAAGACCGAAGCTGTAATCAAAGAAGACCTTAATGGGCCTACCCTTACCCATCTAATAGGCCGGGGTAGCCCATTAAGTGTACATATGAAGACAAAATGGGCCAAAATAATACAAAAGCCCATTTCCTTTTTTTGATGCATACATGCCCAAAACCATAAACAAGCCCAAAAGCTAAATTTGTTAAGCCAAGGACTTCACTTGCAGCATGACTTATAACCATGGGGGACCAAAACTGCCAACCCCTCATAGTTGTATTACCACAAGGACGTACGATGCAAAGTAACTAATATCCTTAAAGGACTTCTTTTGCCACAAGAACAAACTCACACCCTGCTTAAAACACTATTTATCTTCTCACCCATTTCCCGCCATTTTAAACCCTACCCTTCCTGTCATTGTCCCCCCCCTCAAAACCTCCTCACACCACTCCAAAACCATCACCATCTCAAACCCCACACCCCACATGCCTCTTGCCACTGTGGCAATCCCATAACTTTTGATTGGATGAAATCACTCAACAGCCAGGATCATTTGGATTGATGACCAAGGCAATTGGAGGGTCTGGATTGAGCTTTTGTTTACTCTCACACAACAAACACACATGGCTCATCTGTCTCTACAAAGAAACACAAAAGGAAGAAGACAAAAGATCAATGAAGACAAGTTCTTAGACGATTCTATATATAGTTCTTGTAAGCCATTTTGGCAAAAGAGTAGTTATCTTAGTTTTAGTTTTAACCTAGTTTAAAAAAGTTGTATTTTCTTTAGAATTGTAATCTGCTTTTTTAATGAAAGTTAAGTTTGAGTTTTCATAATTTGTTTTCAAGTATTGAGGTTGTTCATTGTTTTTAAAAGCTCACTTAGATTTTCATAAGCTGTTCTACATTTTATTTAACTTAAAAGTAATTTAAAATATAACAGTTAAGAAAACACACACAAAAATCTCACCCCTTAAAATTCCTCAGTAAAAATTGGATGATAAGCTAATTTGGAAGAGCTTATAGACCCTTACCAGCTTGTTTTATACAAGCTAGAGCTTGTAGACTATCTTTGTTTTCCCTGTTTGAGCAAGGGAAAAGGTACACCTTCTTTTAAGATTGTGCTTATTATTACTGTAGCATTGCTATTTCTGCCTTATTGTTGTTGATTTCTGCTTATTATCTCTAATTTATATTGTATCTTGTTAGTTATAGCCTTATATTTGTCTTCATTACTTGTTTCTTTATTTTTATTTAATTCTGTCTTATATAGTTTTTATCTTCAAGTTCTTGTTTTATTGTTATTATTGCTTATTTAAGGTTTTTTATATGCTCGTTAGGTTCTCATTAAGCTGTTTAATATCTGGTAATAAGGGTTAGTTCATAAAAAACTAGTGTATCAAGCTTAAATGTGTTGTTTTGAGTCTTTAAAGGGGTGTTTGGCACAAGGCCAAAATGGGTCAGAATGTGAGTGGTAATGGGTTGGGGCCTATGATCCATTTTTAACTAACCATATTTAGTTGTGTTAATCTGTTTTAATAGGAGGTTAGGATCTAATTTTATTTTTTTTGGTTTCTATGGTTAATGGTTAAGTCTGTTGGTAAAAATATAAGCTCAACTGGTTTGATTTTCAAATAAATAGGTGGCTTATTTATAAGCTCAAAGTAGCCCAATTTGGCTGTTTGGCCTGCAGTTTTTGTCATTTGGCTTATTTCCTTTTGTGCTTATCTGTCCTAAATTCTTTGCTTATTTCTGTTCATTTTGGCTTATTAGGTTAGGGTAGCTTGCTCTTTTAGCTTAGGTTGCATTTTTCTTAACTTCTTGTTGCTTAATAAGCCTTCACAGTTAGCCTCATTTAGGACTTAGCTAAAAAAAAGCTCTCTGCTATCTTTTCAGCTTATTTTTGAGTTTCCAAAATTTTGTCTCTTTTTTAATATTGCTTATTTTAGTGTGCTTATTAAGTTTTTTTTTTAAAGAGAAAAAAAGGGGTTTCAAAAAAAGAGAGAGGCTGAGGTTCGAACCCCAGACCTCCCCCTTTTCAAAGCCCCTCACAAACCAACACTCATACTGCTGTGCTACAATAGCTCATCCGGTATGAGTGTTTTTAATTAATTACTTAAGCCCATTTTGCCCATTTGCTCTTCAGCCCCTATTTAGCTTATTTATAAGCTGTTTTTCCAACTTTACATTTTTCTTAGCTTCTTTGTAGTGCAACCTATTTTCCCTAAATTTTTCATAATTTTTTTATAATCATTTAGTATTTTTAATAATTAATTTTCATTTAAACTATTTTTAATTCATTATAAATTAAATAAAAATTAAAAAAATATTTTTCTTTTTTAGAAAATTTTCTTTTATCATTTTTTACTTAGGAAAAATAGAAAAACTTTTGTAGGGAAATTTTTTCAAAAATTTAATTTCTAAAGAACGGGATTCAAACCCCGTTCTCGTTTTCTCATTTTAGAACTCGTTTTAATTCCGTTTTCAGTCTAGTCTTTTTTATTCTTCATATTTAGTCACATAGAGTAGATTGGAAGTAAAAACATCTTTGTAGGGTCAATTTTTAAGAATTTAGGTTTTTGACCCCTTGTTCGGGGATCGTGCTCTCGTTTTTTTGTTTTTTTCATAATTTTTAGGTTTTTCTTAATCGTTTTTTCATATTAGTAGATAATTTAGCTTTCTAATCCTCTTAATCATTAATACCATTCAAATTCCAACTTTCTGACTGTACCGATTTTCAAGTCCAGCCTCGTTGGGGATAAACGACCCAGGAATATTCTATACTACTTCTCGGTTTCATTGATTATTTTTAGATTATTCTTATTATATATTTTATTATATATTATATATATAAATGTCTAATTTAAATCTTGTCAATTTTTGGCGCCGCTGCCGGGGAGGCTGTGAGTCGATTATCCGTACTGTTTGAAACTTAGTTTTTGAAGATCCTTCATTCTTGAAGTTATTTGCTTTATAAAAAATAAAACATGTGTTTTGTTTGTTTATTAGTTTGTTTATATTTTCTTGCATTGAATATGTGAAAAATAAAACAAAAATTTTGAAAAATATTGCAGAAGTACGCCACACAAAACCTTGTGCGCCGCACTTTGTTCCTGCATTAAAAAAAAATCCAGATTTCTATTTAAAAATAATAACAGATGCATTTATTATGTTTTATGTGAATACTGGTAATGTGTTTTTATTTGTTTATGCGTGTTTGCTTGTATGTGTTTGCTTGCGTTTTTAAAAAAAAAGAGTTAAAAAATTGTTAAAAAACCATAAAATCTAAAAAATTGTTTTCTTGTCTATCTTTTTAACCTGTGTGATTGTGTTTGTCTGCTTATGTGTTTGCCTGTGTTTGTATGTGATTCTTAACTAATAAAAAATATTCTAAAAAGGTAAAAAAATGTGTTTTCTGTCATAATGAAACCGCCGCACATATGTTTGTGTGCGGCGCACTTTTTAAAACTTTTGCCGCGCTCATCTTATGAATATTTGAAAAATTATAAAATAATTAGGGTATAAGTACGCCGCACTTTCTTTCAAGTGCGACGCACTTTTGTTCTGAAGAAAAAATTTATAAATAAAAATTAAAGAAATATAAAAAAATTAAAAAATAATAGTAGTAATTTTGTAAATTATTGTTTTAAACCTTAAATAATAATATGTGTTTGGTATATGTGTTTGTCTTAAAACCAAAAAAATAAAAAATACAAAAAGATTTTATTTCCGCCAATTATTTTTTTTATTATTTATATATGTGTTTTGAGTGTTTGCATATTAGTAATTATATTTTCCTTTCTATGTTATTTTTTATTTCGTAATGTTTTGTTTATGCTTGTTTTAGTAAATGTATATAAATAAACATTAAAAAAAAGATGTTTTGAACTTTGTGGGTGTGTTCGCTGGAAACCCTCACGAGACTATAACTCGTCCACTCGGGGTTTTAAAGGCTTGTTGCATATGCTAAATGCAACCGTGTGATGCCTACGAAAGTGTGCTTTTGTATTTTACGATTTTTGTAGTTTAGTTTATTTTGCAGATTAAATAAATAGGTGGAGCTTGTATTGGTGGTTGGCATCTTATCACTTGGGGATGTGATATATTTGGATCAGTATATTACATGTGGTAGAATACACATGCTTGGCGTTTCTTTTAGCGTCGTATCTTTCAGAATTCAACTGAGCACTTTTCTCTTATATTTATTTTTCCAGTTTGTCTCACTTTTAAGTTATTTTCTAATTACGCATAATGCTTAACTTAAGTGTGGGGGAAAATAAATCAGAAAATCAGACTCATTATTAAAAGCATAAACTTTTGTTCGCCCTCGATAATCTAAAAATCTATTCTTGTTTTTAAATTTTTTGTCACTTAGGTTAATATATTAGAATAAAATATAGTAAAAAAATAATAATAATTAAATAAAGTTTTGAAACCAGAGATGTGTCCCGATTGATAAAGCAGATCCGACTCAGGATTGATAACATTACTTGCGCATTTATAACCATTCCAGTAAATATGTGAGGATTTTGAGCCTAATCTTATGAAGATGATTTTTGCCTTTAGCTTTCTCGAGTTAAGGTTTGAATGCAGCTGCAAGTGTCTCATCCGTCGTTACGGCTGTGTATTTGTAGTTTTGTCGCCTTTTCTGTAGCATTGGTATCGGATTAAAAATTGTATTAGTGTGTCGGTGATTTATTGATTCTAGAACTTGTGCTTGAAATCATTACGAGACGCCGCTGTGAGATCACGTTAGCGTGTTATAGTATTTTGATGTTGATAAAGAGGCAATTAGGATTTAACCAATATAGCCATTCCATTTGTTCTTTATTCTTTTTAGTGGTTTCACTGATTAGCTAACTCATCCAATAAAAACCCATTCGTCTAGCCACTCATCTTTTAGTGCTAGATACCACTTGTTTAACCCGCTGAGCATTCTATTCATCTTTCTCAACTCCATATATATATATATATATACATACATATTACCTTTAGCCTAGCCTTACCCCTCATCGAAAGTCCCTATGGTTGGTTGCTAGTTGCTTGGTATGATTGGTTGATTTTTGCTCATAGTTTGTTCGCACTTTGTTGTGGGTGATGTGTCATTTTGACGAAGATGAAGATGCGCAGCTTCATCATATCTAGTGTTAGTTTTTTTTATGCGTGTATGCTTGATACTAAGTGTGGGGGAATTGTTAGTTCTTATGAAAAAAAAGAAAAACATGAAATGAAAAAAAAAAGTGAAAAAAAATCGAAGAAAAAAAATGAAAAAAAATTGTTAGTTCGAAGAAGTATGAATAAAAGTTGATGTGAGGCGTATCGTTATTTCATTTGTAAAGTTTGAGGATTGAGTGTTCGATTATTCTCGGGTTTGCAGATAGTCGTAACTAGCAATATGGGTTTCTTAGACTTGTAGACATGTATTTTAATTATAAAACAGTTCCAGTATATATTTCCCATGCCTTATCCACAACCTTATTATCCCTTAGCCTAATATTATAACCCGAATAAAAGTCCTCTTTTGATATTTATACTGGTGCTTACGCCACGTCAGTGTAGTTTTATTTCTTGTACAAGCTTATGGTATGAAATGAATCATGTGTGAGCAGTTGAGTGTGATTTCCTTTTACCCTCTATTACACCACATACAAGTGTTTGAGTGAATTATACATTCCATGTTTGTGAGGTGCTTAGTCATGTTATAACAACTTGAATATCATTGGGTATTATCAAACATCTTTGCTTTCACATATTAAAAATCCAAAAATATTTTTTATAATTCTAATTTTGTTTGTTAAAGATTATTTTTTTCTTCTTTATTTTGCTTGAGGGCAAGCAAACCCTTAAGTGTGGGGGTGCTAGTCGCCTTTTGACACTTATTTGTTACAAAAAACCAATAATATTTTTGAAAATTTCACACCCAATAATTTTTAAATTAAAAAAAAATATCAAAATTAAAAATATATATATAAAAAAATATTTATATAAAAATTTGTCTTGTCACCTAGGACCTTGTTTATAAAATTTCTTTTCTTAGATTTGCTTGAGGGCAAACAAAGTTTTTAAGGGTGGTGGATTTATAACGTTCAAACTTATACAGGTTTCTATACGCGTTATCTAAGATTTTATGTATATTTATTGGTTAAATATAGGTAAATTTTTTTTTTCTTGGTATTGAATGGGTATATTTGCATTGTAGGTTTTGGAACGTGTTGTGGAATAAAACACAAAGATTTGAAGCTTAAACGGAAGGAAAAACTGGTAGTAAGATCTCCCGACAGATGTCCACTGTTTTGGCCATAACTTGAGCATACGAACTCCGTTTGACGCGATTCTGGCGGCCACGCGTCCGGGAAAGAATTCTCTACAACTTTGGTTTTTGGTCAAGACTGAAAGCCATCCAAAACCGCTGCACAAATAAAATTGTGCGGCGCACTTTTCACAAAATCCCAAGTACGGCGCACAAATAAAAATGTGTGGCGTCGCACTTTCAGTCTGCAGCATTAAAAATGTGAATTTAGCCCCAAAAACGTCCACATACATCCTTTGCTTGGTCCCCAAGCAAAATTTACCCTATAAATACCCCCAAAACTCCAGGGAATTTCATATCTTCACACACTTGATCAATAACAATCATAGTGATCATGGGAGAGGAGGAAGGATTGGTGAGGATCTTAGGAACCGATGATCCAAACACCCCTTTAATCCGTTGCGTATCACCATATCACCACCACCACCGTAGCTACGAATTCTTACTGTACCACCATGATTTCCAGACCTCCATTAGTCACTATTACATAATCTAAACTCATTACTCAAAGGATTCTTACCAATTCCTTTCGAGTAACTACCTAAACCTCGTTGCCAAACCACTCACAATTTGGTGGCACATTACGGATTCCCCAAAGAGACGTGACATTTCCTTGGGTTAATTCAGTAGCATAGGTTATTGGTTGATCTTGGATACTTGGTTTGTTGGACTAGTGGTTGTTGTAGTCGAAATATTGGTTTTGGTACTTTATACTCGAATTACTCGCATAAATGGATTTGGTACATTTCTTTACTGATAATATCGATATGTTTTCAGAGTTTATTCATGTTTGTGATGTTGGTTATTGTTTGGTTATGATTTGGTTGTGTTCACTTACCTTGGCGATATTTGTATAACTTGTGAATCTGAATGCTATATGGATTTGATTTTGTTTTATCTTGGATTAATGTTTTTTCTTTTGGTATAATCATTGCAATTGAAATAGGCAGTAAGGGTTAATTATCTTGAATATTTGTAACCGTTTGTCGATGGCGTGGTCTATAGTTTACCTTGTGAGAATTGTGTGGTAGATTAAAAATCAACCCAAGTGGAATAATGTTTAAGACCCTTCCTTATGTTGACTGACCGGGTTGGAAGGAATTCATATGTATGCATATTTGATATAAACCATTCTTAACGCGCTCGTGATGATGTAGTATATAGGCCGAAAGGATTCTATGTTATCATTGGTAGATATGCTTGTTATTATGATTACCCGTTATTCATGACTTGCATGATTTGTTTATATAAAGTTTGCAAAATCTATATCTTTTGTGTTTGGTTTCTGCTTACTTTACACACGTTTTGGCTATTTGATCCGTGACAATCAATTAGCTTTGTTACTTGATAAACAATCTGTGAATTGCTACAAATCCCATGAAAGACCTGGCTCTTACCTATTTCTATATTACACTCGAATAGGGATATACTTGCCCGAAGTTGTGTTTTTAGTCAAATTGGTATTTTAGTTTTATAAATTTTAAAGCTTGTAGAAAACACACATCAAAAGGTGAGATGGCTAGCGATGCCAAAAAAGATACTTATTTTCTCTTGGATAAAATCATCTGAGGATCAGCGAGAGTGTTTCCGGTGAAGCTGGGAAAATAGTCCGGTGTAAGCCTGAGTATAGTAGGAAGTGTGTAGAGGAAAAAGCATTCACATCGTAATCAGATGGGACGTTAATATGGTGGGTGGATGTATGAACATTAACTGTGTAACACCCAGTGTAAAAACATAAGTTATTTATATAATAATCTAATTAGTTATGTTATCATTTAAATCCTATTCCGGAATGCAGTGCAACGGAGGGACTTTCTGGATGAAAAGTAGTTATAGTTTAGTTTTAACTTGTTACTCTTTACTAAGACTACTTGATACCAATCTGTAACATACCCACATATTTTGTCATATGTAGCTGAAGTAATTTAGGATTACTTTCATAAATCAACAGTATAGTCGTCTATCCCCCAACGATTTGTGAAATTGAAACCACGTTTGATGTTCGGACAATGATTTGAATTGAAGACAAAGATTGATTTGATTTTTTTTACTTCTACAAATTAAAATAAGCAAATGATAACAATTAAGCACGAAAACGAATAATGGGAAATTAAACTTTAACTAAAACGCAAATAGGAACCATAACGGCAGTTAAAAACCCTAATTTTCCAAAATTTAACCTAATCTGAATTTTTTTTCTTTTTAAATAGACTCTAATTGACTAAAGAGTAAGTTTAAAGAAAACTATAACAAAAACGGAGTTGAAATGAGCTAAATAACACGAAAAACGTAAACGGGAACGAATCTCGTTTTTAAAAAATGAAATTTTGCAATTTTAACCCTACGAAAGTAAAACTAATTTTCCTAGATAAAAAAATGATAAAAGAAAATTTAAAAAAAAAACTATTTTTTTTGATTATTTTTGTATTTTTTATGATTTTTTAAAGTTTTAAACTAAATTAAATGTTTAAAAATAACAAACGATAATGCAAAATTACGAAAAATTTCCAAAAAGTCCTAAATGAGATGAGAATCCTAGGAAAAATAAGCTTATGGTAACAACTTAATGAATAAGCTCCGGAATAAGCTAAAACAACTTATTAAGCTTATGAGGAGAAAACGTGTATAATAAATAGATTTTGTAGACTTAGAATGAAAAAGTCCCCAGGGCGCAGTGGTAGTGAGTGTGTGTTGTGGTGTTATAAAAGGGGTAGAGGGTGTTGAGGTCGGGGGTTCGAGTCTTGCTCACCCCCGATTTCCACCTTCCCCCTTTTTTATTTTTAAAAACTTATAAAAGCAAAGTTATTAAGCACCTAAATATAAGCAATTTTAATAAAAGGAACGTTTTATGAAAAGCCCTAAATAAGCTAAAAAATAGCTTATAATATGACAGAAACTACTTACTAATTTTCTTAAGTTTTTCTAAACTGAAATAAGGCTAGAAAGACTAAATATAGCTAATGTTTATGACAAATTAAGATACTAATAAGCTAATTCTAACCTAAAGAGCTAAATGAACAAGAATAAGCACACATAATAAGCCATAAGCTAGAAATTCAAAATAAGCACTTATAAAAAAAATTAAAACCAAACAGTCCCTTAGACACACTTTGAGCTTAATTTTCAACAACCAAATAAGCTCCTCAGGATTAGAGACTTACTTTTTCTGAAACATGGGTTTAAATGCTATGTAAAAGAGTATTTTGAAGAACTTTTGCAAACAAGAGCTTATAAAAAAACTTGTTGAAAACAGACAGAAGAGACAGAAAATGCTGAGTTTGCTTTTAGAATCAAAAAGGACAAAAATCAATTTTGCAGCTTAAAATCAGATAAGCAAATGACATTATTTTGACAAAGCAAATTGAGGAAATTGATTAATGACATAAGACCTGCTTGTGCTATAAAAATTAAAACCTAAACTCTACTTTAACCTATGAAATGGAAGCTAGCAATGGACAAAATGTTTTCCTATTCTGTTGCAGTTGACAAGCATATGATTCACAAAAACTCAAAATCTAATGTTGCAGAACTTTTGGACACCATTCTAACATGCATAAAACTAAAAACTTAAAACTAATATACACCTAATGGCAATTATAGAAATGATTTGAGCTTATTGCCAAAATACACCTAAAGACTTGAACATTTAAAATAAGCTAATATGAAGCCCTAAATAACTCTTATCCTAGATTATAAAACTATCTTAAACAAACTTATTTGAAGCTTAAACTTAACAAACCAAGATCACAATGGCTACAAACAATTTTCTCTGGCATTATGCTATTTTCAACACTCCTTTAACCTTAAGACAGATTTCATTCAAACTAGCAAATATGAAAACTAATGAACAAAGATTAATAACCAGATGATAGACAGCTTATAGCAACCACATTCAACATATATGAATAAGCAAATAAGCTAGAAATTAAGATTTACTAACTATGCTAATATTTATTACTTTTGACGATTAAAAAACATTAAAATGAAAACTAAGATCTACTTTATTTAGACTTTAAAAACAGAATTATCAAAAATACTTATTAAGCAAATATCATTGAATTAAGCACCAATAAGCAAAGATAAGCAGAAAATAAGCAACTATTAAGCTAGAATATTAAAGACAGGAAAGATAAAAGAAAACTTACAAATCCTTAGCTAAACAAAGGCAATTAAGGCTCAATGAGCTGTCTACAAGCTCCAGCTTATCCTAGGATAAGGCTGTGAAGGTCCATAAGCTCTTCCATGGTTTTTTTTTTTTACCTTATCATTAATTTTACCACAATCCAGAAAAAAAAAAAAAACAACGGTAATATAAACTGGTTTTAAAGGTTAAAGTATATTAAGGGCTTATTATGAGCTCAATTTGAGGTTAGAGACTCAAAGAGCTTATATTGAGCTTATGAGGAGCTTATGTAACATTAAAAGCTTATTAAAGAAAGTTTTAAGTGAATTTGAGAAAAGCAAATACGAATTCTATTACATTGGGAAAAAAGTAGTAACAATTCTGAAAGGAAATTACATTTAGCGAACATTAAGCTAATACATTTTAAATGAAAATTACAAAAGTAATTTTAAATAAGACTAATTTTAAGCTCTCCTAGATATTTCCCGTGTGGTGAGTGAGCTTTGCTTGTAGTTATATGCCTGGTGAGGAAACTTCTAGGCACCATTTATTGTTAACGCTCCAATCAATCCTTCCCCATCAATTCTTTCTCATTCATTGGATGCTCTCTCTCATCGTTGGTATTAGATTATGATCTCATTGGATTGCCACGGTGGCCAATCCGTGTTGTGACCCTCTTTGTGCTTCTTTTGTGCGCCTTTTGTACAAAATTCTGATCTTGGTGTGTTTCTTCCTTGTAACGCGTGTCATTCCTTTTGGGAATTGACCAATGGGAGCCTTGGATGATGTATAACTCTACCAAGGTGGAGGGTTTCACTTGAATTGCGTAGCCACATCCTTAATTTTAATTTACCCCTTGATTGTGACATGAGGTAAAATGGGGAAGAAGATGAACAGTAACAACTGTTCTTCCCGCGTTTTTACTTTTATAAAAGGGGAAGTTTGACTTTGTTTCTTTTTACCCCGATGATTTTTTGACTTTCGTGGCTTATAATAGGGTTTTAGCCGGGTATTTGGGCTGGGCTTAGGCTTTATAAAAATGGAAAACGAGTAGATAAGGGTGTTAAACTCTTTATATTAAAAGAGTTAACACCATTAGGGTTTAAGGGACCATTTTTGCAATTTGGTTTTCTTTGAGGGACTGATTTGGGATTTTTGGGTTTTTGTCATTTAGTGTTGACCATGGTTGACCTTTGATAGCATTCTCCCGGCTCTTGCACACTCAATTCCGTTCCCTTGTCTGTGATTGTCCGGTTTTAACCGTTTTCTTGTGATTTTTGCAATATCCGTACCTACACAATCACAAAGATAAAACAAGCAATATTCAAGCATTTAAAGCACAATTTTGTCTTTTAGGGTCATTTTTGATATAAACGGATATGTGTTTTCACACCTTGTCCACGAGACTGTTTTGGAAAAATTTAGTTATCATTCAATTATATATATAGTTTTTTGCTAAAGAGGTCCCAAAGTACATTGAATAATCTTCTAAAGTTATTGATAACAAGTTTGGACGTCCTCAAGTCCAATACCACTCCGTGCTATAGTTTCTCAATTACCTGAGATAAACATGCTAAAAGGATCAACACAAAGGTTGAGTGAAATTAACAGTGTTTGCAATGTAATAGTTGAATACAAGTCAATGTAATAGTAAATAATTTTACAACGCCTAATACAATTATCATGGTAATCATTCTTATTTGCCCTATGCTATGAACCAAACATTTATACATCCGAAGTCAATTTAACGGACTTAATAGGAAAACTGTTCTTATGGAAAGGTAACTTGCCAAAGTTACTCATTGTTCTCAAATATAGTGCGTTTGGTTACCCCATGTACGGGTTCAACCATCGGGAGTCGTCACCCCTATAGATCTATCTCACATAATATTCAGTTCACTCACAAGTGACTAATGCTTCTTGTTTAAGAAATACTGCTAGTGAGGAAACTTAGGCATAATATATCAGGTTAGCATATAGTTTGGAAAAATACTTATATTCATGGTTTATAGCAATGTATCTCCCACGGATTTGAAAACATGTAATGGTGGGACTATGAAACTCAACTTATAATGGTAGTTGATTGATTTGGATTTACATTCAAATGGGAGAAACGACCTCGTCATGCAACCTGGAGTAAAATGTCATGTCTAGTTTGTTATTTTTAATTTATTCATAATGTTTAACGTAAATGATTTTAGTTTGATAGTTCATGAAAACATCGTATTACTGTTCGGGCTATCATAATCCAGAGGTCATGTAGTAAACGTTTGAGGAGTTAGGACACTTTAAATCGTAAATCCAGCAACTCGTTAAAACGTCTACCAAATGTAACCCCCACATGAAAACTCCTAGTAACGTGATATGTATATAGATTAAATGATAAGGGATTTTTTTATTTTTCTTTTTTTAAAGTTTCTTCAAAAGCTAGCGGATGATTATTTATGTTAAATATATAACATAATTATTTTATAGTGTTTCGATCGTAAATGAAACGATAAATATGTCGGGTTTTAATAAAATCAAGTCTTATAATATTTAAATATATTTTTATAATTAATATAAAAATATTACATTTTATACCCTTGAGAATATGAAATTGACAATATATACTCTGGTATATATTGATTTACAATTTAAATCCTTTATATATAATTTTAAAACATTCAACCCTTAACGTAGAATGTTGGCAAAACAGGGCCCTCTGTGTGTCTTTAGTGTAAATTACAATTTCAGCCCCTCTAGTTATAAGTTTTAAGAATTTTACAATATATACCCCTTTGCATGAAACGTTTTGCATTTCTAGTCCAAAAACCATATACTTTGTATTTTTAATCCAATTAGTTTTGCAGCATTTAGCTTATCATAATAAGCTAAAATAAGTTTGGTTTTATAGTTTTAACAAGCTTATAGCTTGTGAAAATAGCTTATGAGCTTGAAAATCCAATTAGGGTACGTTTGGCTTTAAGGTTTGTTTTAATGCTTATAAAAATGATAGGTTAGCTTATTAAAATAGCTTTTAAGACCAACTTTTAGCTTATAGCTTATTAGGGTTTTGAAAGAAGGGTTTTAGGGTACAATTTGGTTTAGGAAAACCAAACAAATGAGTTTGTGGTTCAAGAACTTATACAAGTAACTTAAATACAGCTTATACATGATCTATAATGATACACGAGCTTATGGAACAAGTTATAGGACTTACTAGCACACGAATGGGTCAAAATGAGCAAAAACAACTCAAAAACTTTAGAAATGAATCACGAGACTTGTTTCTTCTTGTTTCTTGGCTTCTAATTTCTGTAAACTTTCTTATCAATCTTCCTTGGACTTATTTAGATCATGATTTGATTATGTGTTGAGTTTTAGAGATGAATTGGAAAGTATGTATATGTGCGAGTATATATAGGGCTCGAAATAGAGTAGTGGCCAAGTTTAATTAGAGTGGTGGCCAAGTTTACTTGGTGTGGTGTATAAGGGATAGATAGGTGACTAGGGAGATCTAGTATGGAGAGGTGTAAGGTAGTGGGGTGGTTTTGGTTACCAAAGGAGGTGATGGAGGTGGTTCGGTTCACTATGGTGGTGACAAGGTGTTTTCTTTGTGTGTGCAAGGGTGCGAGGAGGTGATGGAGGTGGTAGGGTGGCTGCTACATGGTGACAAGGAGGCTAGCAAGGTGGTGGATCATGATGGTGTGAAGGGTGATGCTTGGTTCGAATTAGGTTTGAAATAGTTTAGTATTTCGGGTCAATGAGGGTTTTGGATTAGGGTTTGGTTTAGGACGTGCTCCAGGGTTAGGATTTGGGAGGGTAAATGTGATTATATATAGCCATGGAATTTATCACATGCCTGCCAAAAGACAACAAACCGTTACTACACGATTTGGGTAATCGTGATCATCAAAAGAATTATGCTGACTGAGATGCAAACACTTAGAATTTCAAGTCGGAGGTATCTCCTTGGAAAGGAGTGATACATTTAGGAAAACGGGGAAAGCTGAACCATATTATATTTGACCTTTTAAGATCATTGCTAAAATAAGAACCGTTGCCTATCGTCTTGAACTCCTAGAGAAATTAAGCAGAGTTCATAGTACGTTTCACGTCTTGAAATTGAAGAAATGCTTAGCTGATGAACCTCTTGCTATACCACTGGATGAAATCCAAGTTGACGACAAATTGCACTTCATCGAAGAACCTGTCGAGATCATGGACCGTGAGGTCAAGCGTCTGAAGCAGAGTCGTATTCCGATTGTCAAAGTATGCTGGAACTCTAGGAGGGGTCTTGAGTTCACCTGGGAACGTGAAGACCAAATGCAAAATAAATACCCGCACCTTTTCACCAACTCTGCACCCATGGCAGAGGTTGCACCATAAGCTTTGAGGACAAAGCTCTTTTAACGGGGAAAGAATGTCACAACTCGTAAATTTCCGTTCAGTATAATAATGTTTTTTCATCTATAATCGAAATTTTTATAAGTTTGAATAAACTTTTACGCGTAACGATGTAATACCGTTACATATCTGAGAAATCGTGTAACACCCCATTTGACAAATATACTAGTGGAAGCTAATCTGGGGTATTTACTTATAGTACAACATTCATAATCATAGAAAAAGACTTAAAAGAGAGTGTTCAAAAGATACGTTATCATTCATTTAAAATTTGGTGTTTTACAACGGCAGGTCCCAAAAATATAGTTAATACAATGTGAATGATAACAAGTTTTAGGCAATCTTCATGTCCATGGCCACTAAGTGCAATATGTTGTCAATTAACTGAGATAACTGCTAAAAAGTCAACACAGTGGTTGATGAATTCATAGGTTTGATATTAAATAGTTGATCTACGAGTCATCATAAGTAAATTGTTATAAAAGCATTGTCTAGTAATGCGTTATAGTGTGGTATTGGGTTACGTTGTTATACACCCGATATTTGTAATAATTGCAACGAATACAATTATCATGGGAAAATGGTATTGTGTTATTGTTATGGTCATGGTCTCGTCTAAGCTCATGGCATACAAATTGACTAGTGTATATATATACCCAAAATGATGTGATATATATAAAGAGATAATGGCCCTCGGTGTAGGTAATTGCCATATCCTATGATTCATAAATATAGTGTGTTGTTGGTTACACTATCCGGTTATCACAAACAGGATTCGTCAACCCCGTTAGATCTATCCACAATATTCGCGTTCACTCGTAAGGATTAATGGTCCATGATATGAGGCGTCTTTATGGCATATAGTAACTTAGGACATTAATTGTATGGTTATATAGGGATTAATATGTCTGGGGAAAACACCTGTTATTCGTATTATAGCATGTATCCCCCTCACGGGTTTATGAAAACATTTAAGAGGATTAAAAGTGAGGCTATGAACTCACTAAGTCTTTGAAAAGTAATCACATTGTTATAAGATAAACGAGTATGTAAAAGAGTTTGTAACAAGCATGTATCCCCCTCGCGGGTTTATAAAACATGTAAATAAGTAAAGGCGAGGTTATCGATCTTAACCTGATAGGTAGATGGTATTTAAATATTCAAAATGAAGCTGAGAACCTTATCACAATCTTAACGGGGAATAATGATAGTAAACAGCCACGTATGCCAACCTGGGTTGAGCTAATAGCTTGGAAACGGTCGAAATCAGGGACTTTTACTTCGTACGCTAGATAAGACTCCTCGGGCTTCTTTTCTTGATTTATTTTGCTTCACTTCTGTTCTTGAGACTTCTTAGGACCTCTTAGAATCTTCTCAGAGCAAAGGATTGCTGCTATTAAGGGTTATAAAGGAGGAAGTGGGGATGAGTTTGAATGAAGAGTGTATTCCTATTTATAGTCTTATTTGAGCTTGGTGGCCAAGGGATCCTAATGCTTAAGGTTGGATAGATGGGAGAGATAGAGTTTGTTGTGTTGAAGCTATTGAGATGCAGTTGCATACGCTAGAAACTAGCTTAAGTGGTGTTGGCTTGGTCTTCGTGATGCGCGGCTAAAAGAGGACAAGGGGTGATGTGGCTTATTTGTCATACCAAGAATGAACTAGATATTTTGGAGAGGTGCTTGAATCAGTTTAGGAGAGAGTTCTATCTTTGAGGTTGCTTGGTTGCAGAAAAACTTTCAAAAATGGGTCAATTGCATAGGTTGTGGGTTACGGGTAAATTAGGCTCGAATTGAGTTTTGAGCTGGGATTTCGGTACATTTGTTTTAGTAATAATAGATATATTGTTCAAGATTGTATAAGGATTATTAACAAGATTTGATAGGTGGTTTGGGTTTAAAATGGGCGAAAATGAGTAAACGGGTTGAAAGTTCAAATTAGGGCACGTATAGGGCTCATTAGGGTTTTCTATATTTAATTCTTGTACATTGTTGTTAAGATGGTGAAATGATGATGTAATGTGATTGATAATGTTGTAATTTAAGTTATTACAACTTATTTGAGTCTTGGTTTAGGTTAACAATGGATAAAAACGAAGAAAAGGGTCATGGTTTAGAAACTAGCTCGGTTTTAGGGTTTAGGGTTTTGAATTAAGGTTTTGAGTGTAAAAATATGTGTGAGAGCTTATGAGTTGATATAATTACGGTTTATACATTGTATATGTAGTGTAGTAGCTGTACAAAAGTGGCGGAACAAATAGAATAAAAACATGGAGGTAAAACGACTTTTTAGATGTTCATGCCTTAATGAACTTGTATATATGGCTTTTAGAGAACTAGTACTTTGATTTGGAGGGAGTTTATATTTCAAATACGTGTTACTATTACTTGTACTATGCTTTAGTAAATTGGTGTATTCACTTTAGATATTAACTTCTCATGAAATTGGGTTCTAGAGGTATACGATACGGTTAAAGCCCGTTTTGATATATGTTACATTGTTCATTATATGAGTAATGTACTTTGTATTAATGCTATTAAAGTTATCGAATTGATAGTTATGATGTTGGATTGACATATAAATAGATATAAATGGCATAGGTAGGCTGCGTGAGCTTGTCTACTTTAGTTATGCAAGTTACATTGCATATTGAGATATTGGTAATGCAAGTAATGTAATAAAGCAGAAAAATTTCCCGTACAATTGTGATCATAGTAACATAGGTTGATTTTGCATTTGATGAAAATTCTGGGTTGTTATAGTCTCCACCCCTTACAGAAATCTCGTCCCGAGATTTAGTCGAAATGCCGGAGAGATGTCAAGGAATGAATTTGTAAGAGAGTTGCTAATCATGTGGGATACAGATTTAGAAATGAACAGATGATGAAGGTAATAATGATAATGATTAAGGATTTATTTGTACAAACGGATTGAAAGAAACTTGTTTTGTACATATGTTTTATACTAAGCCCTACTTATTTATATTTATCACTTACAATGATAAGTGTCCAAATCCTTGTAACTGAGAAATTTATAATTCATAGTTATGAGATTTATTATTTCATTATTCAAACGAGAAGCGTCTAATTCATTTTCAATAGACTGATACATAATTTTGCTTACCTAAGCATAAAAACATGATATCAAAACGGTAATGTGTAGAAAATGATATGATCATGAAAGGTAAGAAAAATACTGAGATATTAATTGTACTGACGCCCGTATAGTCTAGGATAATAATTTATGTTTCAAAGGTATGAGGAGGGTATTCAGAGTTAAACATAATATAATCGATGGAATTTGAAAACAATGTCGAGTTTTGATATCATCAGATAACAAGATGTAACGGAATCATCACTTTATTATTAACTTTACATATGAAACTTTACATATGAAAAAGAGTTGATACTTATGCTAAGTATCTTGTAGTATGATTCTAGATGAAAACAAAAAATGACAAGGATTGTAGCTTGATGTTTAGGGTTTTCAGATTGAAGAAGATTCTGATGAACTTGAACATTCTCGAGAGTTGTTTCTAGGGTGAAATCCTATAAAGTGAATAAAGCAAGCTTGTCTATAAGTATGCTTTCTTGTTGCCTGTTGTTTCTTTTGAGCACGATTTGCATAATGTCCTTCTCTCCACAGATTTACCAAAGTTATGGATACTGATTGTAGGTTGTTTCTAGTGGCTGGTCTTTTGTTTCTGCAATTCTTGGTCAGATGACCTATTCTATTGCAAGTCCGACACTTGACAGTGCAGAGTCCTATGTGATGTAGTCTACATCTTTTACACAATGGAAGATTTCCAGTATATCCATTGGTGGCAGTATAAGTTCTGAAGGTTTCTTGTCTTCTATTCTGCTGTCGGTGGTAATCATTATTACGGTTGTTTTTGTTATAGTTATTCTGATAGTTGCTGTTAATGATGTTTCCCTTTTCCTCAAGCTTTCGTTTGTGATCATTGGTTTCTTGCATAGAATCATGCTTTATTATCTGATCCATTAATCTCTGAGTGAAAACTTTGTTAAATGGCTAATGTTTATGATAAAATGGATAATAGATCATTGACTTGACATGTTATGATGTTTGCTTGATATATATGAAGATAGGATTGTCATAGGTAGGTTGCGTGAGCTCGTTAACTTTAGTTATGCAAGTTACGTTGCATAATAAGAGATTAAAGCAAAAATTTCCCCGTGAAAAAGTGATATATTATATAACAGAGAGATATTACATTGGTGAAAATTTCGGGTTGTTATAGTCCCCCAACCTTACAGAAATCTCGTCCCGAGATTTAGTTGAATGCCGGAGTGATGTTAAGGAATGATTATGAATTGTAAGAGAGTTGCTAATCATGTTGGATACAGATTGATGACTAGAGACTTAATTGTATAATGATAATGATTAAATGAAGAAAAGGAATTATTTGTACAAACAGATTGAAAGAAATTTGTTTGTACAAATGTCATACTTAAGCCCATTCATTTATAATTTTTCATTTACAAACAGAGGCGTCCCAATCCTTGTAACTGAGAATTTATAAATTCATAGTTCGGTGGTTTATAATTTCCTTATTCAAATGAAGAAGCGTCCTAATTCATTTCAATAAGATGATTATAAATCATCCTACCTAAGCATAAAACATGATATCAAAATGGTGATGTGTAGAAGATGATATGATTTTTCAAAATCATAAGAAATATCGAGAAGAATAATGAGACATTAATTGCACTGATGCCCATATTATCAGTCGAGGATCTTTATTGTTGCATTCCTATGATAATAAGTGTTTCAAAGGTATGAGACGAGTATGTAGAACTAATGGGATTAACAAACGATGTCGAGCTTTGATATCATCAGATAACAAGGTGTAATGGAATCACTACTTTATTATTTCATGGATAACTTTTTCTTACATATCTTACATCATCATGTCTCGTGGTGGGATTCTAGATAAAAGTAATAGATGACAAGGATAATAGCTTAGTATTTAAACTTATGAAGTGTGTCCCATAAGATTCTTCATATATAATTGATGGCGATCTTGGATATCCTCAAGGGTCATTTCTAAATCAGAAATCCTAAAGTGAACAAAAGCAATCTTGTCTCTCTGTCCCATATGCTTCTTCTGTAGTTCAAGTATCTGTGTACGGGCTTCCTTAAGTTTGGTTTTTACTTCATCAAAATCTCTTGGTATGATTATCCAACCATTAACAAGTCTTTCTTCCATTTTCTCAATGCGGTGAAAAGAAAGTTCTTCTAAGTAATATAAAATATCTTCGATTTGTTTCTCATGATGCTTCAGATGTTCCTTGATAGAACTTTTTCCTATTTCAAATATCTGAGGTGGGGTAGGAGTATAGACTGAGAAAGATGGTGGTTCTAGATTATAGGCTTGCTTCCGGGATGAATTAGATAACGTAGTTGAGGAAGAAGATGGGGAATGGATTTGCTTCTTAGGTGGTAATAATTCTTCAGGAACAAAGAAATATCGGGGATCAAACAGTAGTGATGGTGGTAATACCGGAGATGGAGTTAAAATAACTGGTGGAGTAATAGGATCTGGTGGTGGAATAGGTGATTCTTTAGCATAAAATGCTTGCACGTCCTTCAAATACGGATTATTATAGAAAAGTGAGGATGTTGGTGGGATCATACCATCCCTAGAATCTTCCGAAGAGTTAAAAGAAGTGCTTCCCGATGAAGCCGAGGTATAGTTATAAATATTCATAGTGGAAAAAGCATTTTCCATATCAAATGCAGATGAAGTGATAGTAGAATGAGGGGACGAAGACATGACTGTAATAATCCAGTGGAAATAACATAAGTTATTTATATAATAGTGATGTATTATCTACCATGGAAATTTCTTACACATACTATTCTGGAAACTGCAGTGGCACGGAAGACTTTGATGGCTAGAAAAGAAAAGTAGTTATAGTTAAGGTTTTAACCTTGTTCTCTATAACCATGGCTCTGATACCAATCTGTAACACCCCTATTTTACATATAGCAGCGGAAGCTAATCTGGGGTATTACTTCATAGTACAACAGTCATAATCATAGAAAACGACTCAAAAGAGACGTTTTGGGAAAATTTAGTTATCATTCATTATAATCAGAGTTTTTACAAAATATAGATCCCAAAATCTAGAAACATAAAATGTGGAACATGATAACTGTTTTAACATCTTCAAGTTCCATGCACTCTATGTATAGATTGCTTAAGTACTGAGATACATGCTAAAGGAGTCAACACAAAGGTTGAGTTGAAATTTCTATAGGTTTATAAATTAAACATTTGAATTCAAGTCATAGTGTAAATTTGTACGGAGCATAATTATTAGGAAATTGGTATTTCTGCATTGTGGTATTGTATAATGCGTTCTAAACTCCATGGCACACAAACAGATTCGTTGTATAATATATACCCAAATTGATGTGATATAATATATATATAAAGATAATGGCCCCCGGTGTAGGTAATTGCCATATACCTATGAAATTCAAATATATAGGGTGTTGGTTACCTATCCGGCTAACACAAACAGGATTCGTCAATCCTGATAGATCTATCCACAATATTCGCGTTCACTCGTAAGTGATTAATGGTCCATGATAATGAGGGACTTTTGGCATAAAGTGATTTAGACATTAATTGTAATGGTATATTAGGATAGCATATAATCTGGACAACACTTGTATTCATAATTTATAGCATGTATCCCCCTCACGGGTTTATAAAACATTAAAGAGATTTAAAATTGAGGCTATGAACTCACCTTAATAGTACAGGGAAATCTGAGTGATTAGCAAAGGTATATGAAATAAAAGTAACGGCTTCGTCACACGCAACCTGGGGTAATATGTCAAGTCTTAGTTTGATTGTATATGTTTTATGTCATAATGTAATATCATTTTGATTGAAATATTATGGAAATATTGTATCACTGTTCGGGCCATCATAATTCAGAGGTCATTCAGTAAACGTTTGAGGAGCTAGGGCACTTTAAATCGTAAAAACAACAACTCAGTCAGAACGTAATACCAAGATAAAACCCCTTAATATGAAGCTCCCTAGTATTGTGGTACGATATAGATTCGGGATATGATTTTTAAAAGCACATCGATGATGAATTTTATAATAGTTATAACATAATCAGGTTTAAGCGTTGTGCTCAATAACTGGAAATGATATGCACGTCAAAGTTAATTAAGTTTATGTCTAATAACGTTCTTGAACAATTTCTACACCCTTTTTCAAAATGTTACATTTAGACCCTAAGCATGAAAATTAGAGAAAATGTACCCTTGGAGTTTTCACTTTTACAAGTTTAGTTCTTCTAGTTTAAAAGATGTACAAAGTAAACCTTGTACTTTGGAAAGTGACATAATAAACCCCTATAGTTATAACTTTATTAAAATGACATTTTCAGTCCCTTTAGTTATAAGTTTCAAAAAGTTACGATATATACCCCTTGCATGGAATACTTTTGCAAAACAAGTCTAAAACGTCATGCAAGCTTATTTTAAGACTTCAAATGATATTTTCAGGTTATATCTTATTAGTATAAGCTAAAATGAGAAGTTTTAACGCAACGAAAGTTTGAAATAACGATTTGTTAAGCCGGAACGGGTCAAATTAGGATTTTTAAACGAAAACGCGTAGGTTTTTAATCCAAATTCATTCAAATATCAATAAAGTTGTTATATTAACATTTAAATTAGCATGTAGGATAGATTATAACAACATTAGCATTATAACTTTTAGCTTAAAGAAATACACAAAATTAGGGTTTGGGTGTCCGGGTTTGGATCAAAAATGGAAACACATAAGCTATGATCATATGGAAATTATAAAGGGTATGAAAACAGAATGTGAGCTTATGGAACCTGGTTTTGAGCATATAGCTTAGAAATGGGTCGAAATCGAGACTTTTAGCTTTGTACGCCTAGAATAACGACTCCGCTTCACTTTTGATATTGAGACTTCTTAGGACCTTATTGAGCAAAGAGTTGCTACTATTATGGGTTATAGAAAGAAGAAGTGGGGGATGAGTTGAAATGATGTATATGTGTGGGTATATATAATGTTACAACCCTTGGTGCCCAAGTTTGAGAGGTGAGGTATCCAATATTTGATGGGGCTGTGTTGGAGGGTCTATGAGGGTGATGTGGTGAACCTATAGTGCAAGGTGGAGGTTTGTGGTGGTGGATTCTTGGCCCTATTTCAGCCACGACATTAAGGAGGTGACAAGAGGGATTTTTGGCCAAGAAATCACAAGGTGCTTACAAGTAGGTGATGGAGCTGCTTAAATGAGGTGCTTGGGCTGTAGTAGGTGCATCATCAAGGTGCTTGGATGCAAAGTTATCCTTGAAATGGTTCAAAAAGAAAGAAAAGTGTATACGGGTTCAAGTAGGGCTCGAATTGGGTTTTCTTGCTTAAATTTCATGTACACTTGGTTAATAAGGATAGATTAATGATCACAAGACTTGTATTAAGAGTTTACAACAAGATTTGATAGGTGGTTCGGGTTTAAAATGGGTGAAAATGAGTAAACGGGTCAAAAGTTCAAATTAGGGTTCAATTAGGGTTTTCTAGATTTAATTCTTGTACATTGTTGTTAAAATGGTGAAATGATGATGAAATGTGATTGATAACGTTGTAAATTAAGTTATTACAACTTATTTGAGTATTGGTTTAGGTTTACAATGGATAAAAACAAAGAAACGGGTCATGGTTTAGAAACTAGCTCGGTTTTAGGGTTTAGGGTTTTAAATTCGGGTTTTGAGTGTAAAAATATGTGTGAGAGCTTATGAGTAGAATAATTATGGTTTATACATTGTATATTGAGTGTAGTAGCTTGTACAAAAGTGGTGGTGAAGAAACTAGAATGAAAATGGAGGTAAAACGACTATTTTAGATGTCATGCTTAATGATTTGTATATTGAGCTTTTAGAGGCTTGTACTTTGACTTGGAGGGAGTTTATATTTCAAATGAGATGTTATCTTACTTGTACTTATGCTTTAGTAACTTGTGCATTCACTTTAGATATTAACTTCTCATGAAATTAGGGTTTTAGAGGTATACGATAACGGTTTAAAGCCCGTTTTGATATAATGTTGCAAATGGTACATTATATGAGTAATGTACTTTGTAATAATGATATTAAGATATCGAATTGATATGTTATGATGTTTGCTTGACATATAAATAGATATAGATGGCATAGGTAGGTTGCGTGAGCTCGTCTACTTTAGTTATGCAAGTTACATTGCATATTGAGATATTGGTAATGCAAGTAATGTAATAAAGCGAAAAATTTTCCCGTACAATTGTGATCATAGTAACATAGGTTGATTTTGCATTTGATGAAAATTTTGGGTTGTTGTAAATCGTCTCCGGGAGCGAACCATACTGTATTTTATCGTAGTCTTTCGTCATTGGACGCGTTTTTACGCTTTTAATTAATATTTAAAATTTCATAATTTTTCGTGAAGTCGTTAGTCATTTTCGTTATTTATGTATTCCGGTTATAGTAAATAACCTATACTTGTGCATGGTATCTCTTGAAAATAAATACATGCATGCATTATATTCCTAGAATGTTGGAGGCCACTTTTGGTTCCCCCGGTATCCTGCCTTTCCATTTTGTTGTTGGCGGTGATCATGTGTTGCGGTTAATCTGGGTATATTGTTGTTGTTTGCTACTGGATAGTTTGTTGTTGTTGGTGGTGGTGTTCCTTATATCATCAAACTTTCGTTTGTGATCATTGGTTTCTTGCACCGAATTGTGTTTTATTACCTGCTCCATTAACCTCTGAGTTATGGTAATGGCTTCTTCTAGAGTTTGAGTTTTTTGGTTTTGTTTTTTTTTTTGTTTTTTTTATTTTTTATTTTATTTTTTTTTTGGGGGGAAAGCGCGTAACATTTCCTTCAATACTTCTGGGTAATCCCCCGAAAAGATCTTCTCCATAAGCGTCTCGGTGTTTGGTACCATGTCTTTGGGCATAAAACTGCCAATTCCTGGAACCTTCTAATGTAAGTCTTAAGATCAATTCCTTTCACGTCCAAGTTGTAAAATTCGTCTTTCATTTTCTTTGACTTTCATTTCGCGAGGGCAATACTTATATTGGTCAGAGCCTTTTTTCAATTCAGTCCGGGTGAGTTCCTATTAGCTTAGTTTCGAATTCTGATAGTTGGGGCGTATGCATTCCACCAGGACAGGGCATCATCGGTTAAGGTACCAGTAGCAAATGTCACTCTGGTTTTCCTCGCACAGTTGATACGAAGAGAAAATACTGGATTTAGGTCCTTCAAGACCAGCGAATAAGTCCAACAGCTCCGTCGTGACCAATTGAAAGTAAAAAGGTTTGACAGCTTAGCAATTCTTTGTAGTTTCCTCTTATTTGCTATAAGGAAATTTCTCTTGGTCCAGTGATTCCAATTGGATTGTCGTCATATGCATGGTAGCAGGCTTGTGCTTCCAGAGCGGCAGCAATACCATCAGTAATCAGTTGCCAGATGGCAGCCTGAGTTATAGCTGGTGCTGCAGATGTTGATGTTCTCTTGGGAGGCATCTATATGCAATACAACACAGAATAAGAATCCATAAAATGATATAGTCATATCAAAGATATGAGAATAAAAAGACTTGTGATCATTCTTTGATATTGCAGGTATAGTAACGAAAGTTGAGAGATAGATACGGAAATGAGTGATTCAATAGGAGGCTTAGTGTCTTTAGGTGATGAAATCTTCTCGGAAGGAAAGGAATCTCGAGAATTAAACATCGTGGAGGTACAATAGCTGGTAGAGCAATAATAACTTGGGGTGGTGGAATAGTATCATTAATAATCGGAATCCAGAGGGGAGATGATAGTAGAATGAGGGGGACGAATAACATGACTGTAACAACCCATAGTCTAAATAACACAAGTTACCTTATATATATAGTATAATAATTATTATTTTTACATACTATTCGGAAAAAGTAGTGGCAATCTCACAATTCAGTAAAATGTAGTGGCAAGCGAGGACATTATGCAAATAGGAAAAGTAGTTGTGAGTAAAAGGTTTTAACCCTTGTTCTCTAATAGAACCGTGAGCTCTGATACCACTCTGTAACACCCCATTTTGATAAATATAGCAGCGAAAGCTAATCTAGGGTATTACTTCATGAATCACAGGCACAATCATAGAAAACGACTCAAAAGAGACATTTTTTAAAAGATACGCTATCATTCATTTAAAATCAGAGTTTTACAAAGGCAGGTCCCAAAATCTAGAAACATAAAATGTGAATGATAACAAGTTTTAGCCATCTTCAAGTCCATGCCACTCCATGTCATAAGTTGCTCAATTACCTGAGATAAACATGCATAAAAAGGGTCAACACAAAGGTTGAGTGAAATTCATAGGTTTAGAAATATAATAGTTATGAATACACAAGTTCAGTAAGTAATGAAATATTTGCTTTGGCATTTACATTTATCATGCAAAAACATTATGGAAAACAAATTAATCATGGAGAACAGTTGAATGCAAGTTTAATGGTAAGGTGGGTATACGTTGTTATACACCCGTTATTGGTAATAATTACAACGAATACAATTATCATGGAAAAATGGTAACATTATTATTGCATCTAAGCTCATGACATCAATACGTTAACTGCGAACATCACCCTGGTAGGACATGGTTGAGGAACCATGTCCCCCGTGGGAAAGGTAGCTTGCCAAGTTACCCATTTAATTCAAATATAGTGCGTTTGGCTACCTATGAAATGGGTATGACCAACGGAGCTGACCACCCCCCCCCCCCCCCCCCCCCCCCCCCCCACCCCCCCCCCCCCCCACCCCCCCCTCCCCCCCCCCCCCCCCCACCCCCCCCCCCCCCCCCCTCACCCCCCCCCCCCCCCCCCCCCCCCCCCAATTAGATTTATCCACAAATATCCCTCGTAATCACGGGATCGCAATGTATGTAATTAATGATTCTTGATATGGAAATAATGGCCACATGAAGCTCTTAAGGCAATAATATATCTGGGATACATACATATCTGATAGCAATTCATTTTTTAGAAAACACTGTATTTCATGTGTTTAAAGCCATGTATAAGTCCTTATGAAAAGTAATCAATTGTTATAAGATAAACGAGTATTATGTAAAAGAGTTTGTAACAAGCAGTTATCACACCTCGCGGGTTTTGATAAAAACATGTAATAAGTAAATCGAGGTATATGGAACTTCACCCTGAACGGTTAGTATGTAATAAAAATTCCAAAATGAAAGCTACGACCTTATCACCAATCTTAACAGGGAAAGGTTGATATAAAGCAAAATGATAGTAAACAAGCACGTCACAGCAACCTGAGATAATAAGTTGAGTACTTAGGGAAGGGATTGTAATCTGGTGGGAGAACTTAGGTTTTTTAATAGTTTATATAATACCCTAAAGTTATTAAAATATATTAACAATAATTAAAGATAATTAGACTATTAGTATGACTACAAAGTTAAACAATTCAGTTCCAATGTGTAAGTAATAAAGTATGTCATAACTATTATAATAAAAATATGATATTTGAAGTTTAAATAACAAAAGGCCACGTTGATATAGTCCTCACCATAATACTCGGTCTACAACTCATTTATCTCATCCCGTTATTCTCGAAAGGTTTGTTTAATTCAGTTTCTATATCACCTTTCACATGGCACTCCAATATTTTCACAGAAAACATCAAACTAAAAACAACACAAAATCTCTTAGCATGATAGAAGTAAGCGTATGATGGGTGTTTAAGTGGTGGGTTACCGGCATACAACTTGAATCATACTTCGATTTTCGTACTTGGGACTCTGGTGATTGTTTCTTACTGGGTTGTGGTTTTGGTTTTGTGATCGTGTAGCTGATAGTGTACGTTTGGGTTTGGGTTTGATCGTGTCTCGTTGTATCTTAGTGTTCGTGTTCTTGTTTCGGTTTCAATATATTCTTGTTAGACGTGGATGGGGGTAATTCTTGAACCATCTTCATCAAAATCTCTTGGTATGATTATCCAACCATTAATAAGTCTTTCTTCCATTTTCTCAATGCGGTGAAAAGAAAGTTATAAAAGATCTTCGATTTGTTTCTCATGATGCTTCAGATGTTCCTTGATAGAACTTTTTCCTATTTCAAATATCTGAGGTGGGGTAGGAGTATAGACTGAGAAAGATGGTGGTTCTAGATTATAAGCTTGCTTCCGGGATGAATTAGATAACGTAGTTGAGGAAGAAGATGGGGAATCGATTTGCTTCTTAGGTGGTAATAATACTTTAGGAACAAAGAAATATCGGGGATCAAACAGTAGTGATGCTGGTAATACCAGAGATGGAGTTAAAATAACTAGTGGAGTAATATGATCTGGTGGTAGAATAGGTGATTCTTTAGCATAAAATGGTTTCACGTCCTTCAAATACGGATTATAATAGAAAAGTAAGGATGTTGGTGGGATCATACCATCCCTAGAATCTTTCGAAGAGTTAAAAGAAGTGCTTCCCGATGTAGCTGACGAAGCCGGAGTATAGTTATGAATATTCATAGTAGAAAAAGCATTTTCCATATCGAATTCAGATGAAGTGATAGTAGAATGAGGGGACGAAGACATGACTGTAATAATCCAGCGGAAATAACATAAGTTATTTATATAATAGTGATGTATTATCTACCATGGAAATTTCTTACACATACTATTCTGGAAACTGCAGTGGCACGGAAGACTTTGATAGCTAGAAAAGAAAAGTAGTTATAGTTAAGGTTTTAACCTTGTTCTCTATAACCATGGCGCTGATACCATTCTGTAACACCCCCATTTTTACATATAGCAGCGGAAGCTAATCTGGGGTATTACTTCATAGTACAACAGTCATAATCATAGAAAACGACTCAAAAGAGACGTTTTTAGAAATTTAGTTATCATTCATTATAATCAGAGTTTTTACAAAATGCAGGTCCCAAAATCTAGAAACATAAAATGTGAATGATAACATGTTTTAACCATCTTCAAGTCCATGCCACTCTATGCTATAGATTGCTTAAGTACCTGAGATACATGCTAAAAAGAGTCAACACAAAGGTTGAGTGAAATTCATAGGTTTATAATTAAACAGTTTGAATACAAGTCATAGTGTAATAATTGTACGAGCATAATTATTATGGAAAATGGTATTACTGCATTGTGGTATTGTATAATCGCGTCTAAACTCATGGCACACAAACAGACTTGATATATTACCCAAATTGATATGTATTTATAATAAAGTTAATGGACCCTGGTTAGGTAATTGCATATACGTATGATATTCAAATATAGTGCGTTTTGGTTACTATCCGGCTAACACAAATGGGATTCGTCAATCCCGATAGATCTATCCACAATATTTACGTTCACTCATAAGTGATTAATAGTCCATGATAATGAGGCACTTTTTGGCAATAATGTTAATAGATCACAAGCAGTATTATTGTAGCTTATTTAGAAAACACTTGTTTCATAGTTTTATAGCCATGTATCCCCTCACAGGGTTTTAATGAAACCTTCAAGAGATTTAAAAGTGAGGCTATGAACTCACCTGATAGGTAGTTGTAATAAATATTCCAAAATGAAAGCTGATGACCTTATCACAATCTTAACAGGGAAGGATTGATATTAGGCAAAAATGATTGTAAACATCCACATCAGAACCTGAGTAAAAATGTCAAGTATTAGGGGAAGATTGTACTCTAGAAACTTTGGTTTTAAGAGTTTAATATTGTATCACCGTTCGGGCCATCATATTTCAGAAGTCATTCAGTAAACGTTTGAGGAGCTAGGGCACTTTAAATCGTAAACCCAACAACTCAGTCATAACGTAATACCAAGATGAAACCTCTTAATATGAACCTCCCTAGTATTGTGGTACGATATAGATTCGGGATAGGATTTTTATAAAGCAACATCAATGAATGAATTATAATATTAGTTATTAACATAAACGGTTATTAAGCGTTTTGCTTAATAAACTGGATAATGGTAAGCACGTCAAGCGTTAAATTAAAGTGATGGTGCTTATTAGGTGTTGTACACATTTTGAACTCGTGTGTCTTTTAGGGGAATTGGGAGACCCGGTTAAGAGTGATCTTTGGGTTTTGAGTGACGGGGTGGGGGATGGGGTATTGGGGGGGGAGGGGGGGGGAGAAGGAAAGGGGAGGGAGGGGGGTGAAGGGATGGTGGGGGGGTTGTATCACTGTTTGGGCCATCATAATTCAGAGGTCATTCAGTAAACGTTTGAGGAGCTAGGGCACTTTAAATCGTAAAAACAACAACTCAGTCAGAACGTAATACCAAGATAAAACCCCTTAATATGAAGCTCCCTAGTATTGTGGTACGATATAGATTCGGGATATGATTTTTAAAAGCACATCGATGATGAATTTTATAATAGTTATAACATAATCGGTTTTAAGCATTTTGCTCAATAACTGGAAATGATAAGCACGTCAAGCGTTAATTAAAGTTATGTCTTATAACGTTTTGAACACATTTCTACACTTTTTCAAAATGTTACATTTTAGACCCTTAAGAATGAAAAATAGGAAAATGTACCCTTGGAGTTTTCACTTTTACAAGTTTAGTCCTTCTGGTTTAAAAGATGTACAAAGTAAACCTTGTACTTTGGAAAGTGACATAATAAACCCCTATAGTTATAACTTTATTAAAATGACATTTTCAGTCCCTTTAGTTATAAGTTTCAGAAAGTTACGATATATACCCCTTGCATGGAATACTTTTGCAAAACAAGTCTAAAACGCCATGCAAGCTTATTTTAAGACTTCAAATGATATTTTCAGGTTATATCTTATTAGTATAAGCTAAAATGAGAAGTTTTAACGCAACGAAAGTTTGAAATAATGATTTGTTAAGCCGGAACGGGTCAAATTAGGATTTTTAAACGAAAACGCGTAGGTTTTTAATCCAAATTCATTCAAATATCAATAAAGTTGTTATATTAACATTAATTAAGCATGTTAGGATAGATTATAACAACATTTAGCCATTATAACTTTTAAATTAATGAAAAACACAAAATTAGGGTTTCGGGTGTCCGGTTTTGGATCAAAAATGGAAAACACATAAAGCATGATCATATGAACATTATAAGGGTATGAAAACAGAATGTGAGCTTATGGAACCTGGTTTTGAGCTTATAGCTTAGAAATAGGTCAAAATCGAGACTTTTAGCTTCGTTCGCCTAGAATAACGACTCCGCTTCACTTCTAATCTTGAGACTTCTTAGGACCTTCTTAAGTAAAGAGTTGCTGCTATTATGGGTTATAGAAAGAAAAAGTGGGGGATGAGTTGAAATGATGTATATGTGTGGGTATATATAAGGTTACAACCCTTGGTGCCCAAGTTTGAGGAGGTGAGGTATCCAATATTTGATGGGGCTATGTTGGAGGGTCTATGAGGGTGATGTGATGAACCTATGGTGCAAGGTGGAGGTTTGTGGTGGTGGATTCTTGGCCCTATCTCAGCCATGACATTAAGGAGTTGACAAGAGGGATTTTTGGCCAAGAAATCACAAGGTGCTTACAAGTAGGTGATGGGGCTGGTTAAATGAGGTGCTTGGGCTGTAGTAGGTGCATCATCAAGGTGCTTGGATGCAAAGTTATCCTTGAAATGGTTCAAAAAGAAAGAAAAGTGTATACAGGTTCAAGTAGGGCTCGAATTGGGTTTTCTTGCTTAAATTTCATATAAACTTGGTTAATAAGGATAGATTAATGATCACAAGACTGGTATTAAGAGTTTACAACAAGATTTGATAGGTGGTTCGGGTTTAAAATGGGTGAAAATGAGTAAACGGGTCAAAAGTTCAAATTAGGGTTCAATTAGGGTTTTCTAGATTTAATTCTTGTACATTGTTGTTAAAATGGTGAAATGATGATGGAATGTGATTTGTAATGTTGTAATTTATGTTATTACAACTTATTTGAGTATTGGTTTAGGTTTACAATGGATAAAACAAAGAAACGGTCATGGTTTAGAAACTAGCTCAGTTTAAGGGTTTATGGTTTTAAATTAGGGTTTTGAGTGTAAAAATATGTGTGAGAAATTAGGGTTTATACATTGTTTATTAAGTGTAGTAGCTTGTACAAAAGTGGTGGTGAAGAAACTAGAATGAAAATGGAGGTAAAACAGCTATTTTGGATGTCATGCTTAATGACTTGTACACTGTGCTTTTAAAGACTTGTACTTTGACTTGGAGGGAGTTTATATTTCAAATGAGATGTTATATTACTTGTACATATGCTTTAGTAACTTGTACATTCACTTTAGATATTAACCTTTCATGAAATTAGGGTTTTAGAGGTATACGATAATGGTTTAAAGCTTGTTTTGATATAACATTGCAAATGGTACATTATATGAGTAATGTACTTTGTAAAAATGATGTTATGATATTGACTTGACATATTATGATGTTTGCTTGACATATATGAAGATAGGATTGCCATAGGTAGGTTGCGTGAGCTCGTTAACTTTAGTTATGCAAGTTATGTTGCATATTGAGATATTGGTAATGTATGTAATGTAATAAAGAGAAAAAATTTCCCTGAAAAAGGTGGTTCATATATAATAGATAGATAGTATATTGCATCTAACTTATTAGATGGATATTTACATTGATGAAAATTACGGGTTGTTATATTCTATAATAATTTAAATCGATTTGAACAGGATTCTCTTAATTCTGCAGCTAATGGTAATTTCTTGACCAAGAAAACCAAAGAAGCTTTGACTATTATTGAGAACAAATCTAAAGTTAAAACTTCTCGAAACAAACCTCAAGTTTCTAGTGCTAGTGGGAGCTCAACTCAAGATTCTGCTATTGCCGCTCTCACTAAGCAGGTTGAAGCACTCATCTCTTCTATGAACTGACCAATTAATTCGATACAAAATGGTTGTAAGACTTGTGGTGGTCCACATGCTTATTATGAGTGTCAAACCATTGGTGGCTACACTCAAGAAGACGTATATGATACTACGGGTACCTATAATGCAGGTGGTAACTCTTACCAACCCCAAAGTAACCATAATCTTTTAAGCTATCATTCTAATAATTATCTTGGACCACCCAAATTTAATCAAGGAAATAATCAGAATCATGGAAATAATCAAGGAAATAATCAGGAAAATTATCAAAATAATCAAAACAGGAACCAGAATCAGAACCAAAATTGATATTATCAAGGTTCTTAAAACCAAGGGTATAATCAAAACAGGGGTCAGAATTACAACCAAGGAAATAATTACAATCAAAATCATGGATATAATCAAGGTCAGAATGTTAATCAGAATCAAGCTCGGTAGAATGTGCCATCTTTGGAAGAAATGATGCTACAACATATGAGATCGACTAAAGCTAAAATGAAACAAATGCAAGATCACAATAACCAACAACAATTAATAACCCAAAATACCCAAATGGAAAATATGATGGGTCAAATGCAAAAAGGCTCTCTAGAAGACCCCTCAAGGTGTGCTTTCGAGCAACATCGTTCCCAACCCACAGGAAGATCTTAAATTTATCACCACACGGAGTGGTGTTACTTTAGCTGGACCCTTAGTTCCTCCTCCTCCTCTTTCTTCTTCTAAGGAGGTGGAACGAGACCCGGAGTCGACCACGGACCAGGTACTTATCGAAAGTACCACAAGAGTCCCACCTCCGGTAGTTCAGCCGTCTCCCGTTTCTAATTCTTTTGAGCTTCCTCCTTCTCCTGCTTCTTCTTCTGTGACTCCTAAGCGTAATCCTCATCAACCTCTAATTCCTTATCCTTCGAGGTTGATTAATGATAAGCTTCAAGACAAAGTTGATATACAAATTCACAGCTTCTTGCAAATGTTTAAGAAACTATACTTCAATATCAGTTTTGCCGAAGCGTTAGCTCACATGCCTAAGTATGATAAAATGGTTAAAGATCTCCTTACCAATAGCGAGAAGCTTCTTGAATTGGCTAATACTCCCTTGAATGAGAACTGCTAAGCTGTCCTCCTCAAAAAGTTACCCGAAAAACTTAGAGACACTGGGAGATTTCTCATTCCATGTAATTTCTATGGGCTTGAGTTATGCATGGCCCTAGCCGATCTAGGTGCTAGCATTAACTTAATGCCCCTTTCTGTGTGGAAGAAACTATCTCTTCCCGAGCTTATTCCCACTCGAATGACCCTCGAGTTAGCTACCCGTACTATTTCTTATCCAGCCGAGGATGTCTTCGTATAAGTGGGAAAGTTCACTTTCTCGGCTGACTTTGTTGTCGTCGACTATAATGTCGATCCTTAAGTTCCCATTATCTTAGGGTGACCCTTCTTGAGGACGGCCCATGCTCTAGTCGATGTACACAAAGAAGAGCTAACTCTTCGAGTCGGTGATGAGAAATTGGTTTTTAATGTTGAAAGCACTTCGAAATATCCTCGAATGCATGGTGATGAATCAATCCATAAGATTGATATCCTTGATATTACATGTGAGGATCATTTCCATGAGGTGCTAAATGTTTAAAAGTTAATTAATCCATTGAGTGGCAGTCCCACTCCTTCTTCTGACCTTGTTGTCGCATCTCTCTCCCCTTCTCTCACTCCCTTTAGGGATAGTGATTTTGTCTTGGAGGAGATCGACACTTTTCTTGCTTCTAATGATTCGACATCACCGAATGTTGATGATGGAATATTTGATTCAGAAGGAGATATCCGTCTTATTGAGGAATTATTAAATAATGAAATCCTAAATGATCTCCCTCCTCCTCTTCCTGTGTTTGAGATTAATGAATCTAAAAAGATTAAAACTTCAATCGATGATCCTCCTGATCTTGAACTCAAGGACTTACCTCCTCATCTCGAGTATGCATTTCTTGAGGAAACGTCTAAGTTACCTGTCATTATTTCTAAAGACTTAAAGTAGGAGGAAAAAGAACAACTTCTAAATGTTTTAAAGTCACATAAACGGGTGATAGCTTGGAAAATATCTTATATTTGGGGCATTGTTCCTAATTTTTGCACCCATAACATATTAATATAAGATGACTTTAAACCAGTTGTTCAGCACCAGAGACGGGTAAATCCTAAAATCTATGAAGTAATTAAAGCAAAAGTTATCTAACTTCTTGATGCTGGATTGATTTACCCTATTTTCGATAGTCCTTGGGTGAGCCCAATTCATGTCGTACCAAAGAAAAGGGGTATGGCGGTAATTACTAATGAAAATAATGAGCTGATTCCTGCAAGATTGGTCACGGGTTGGCGTGTTTGTATTGACTACCAAAAGTTAATCGACGCCACTCGTAAAGACTACTTTCCTCTCCCTTTCATGGACCAGATGTTAGAGCGTTTAGCAGGAAATGAATTCTATTGTTTCTTAGATGGTTTTTCTGGATACTTTCAAATTCCTATTGATCCCCAAGACCAAGAGAAAATGACCTTCACCTGCCCTTATGGAACATTTGCTTACTAAAGGATGCCTTTTGGTCTTTGCAATGCTCCTAGGACTTTCCAAAGGTGTATGGTGGCTATTTTCCATGATATGATTGAGAAAACCATGGAAGTTTTCATGGATTACTTTTTGGTCTTTGGGGATTCATTCTCTTCTTGCCTCTCCCATTTAGATATGATGCTAAAAATGTGCGAAGACACCAATATAGTTCTAAATTGGGAGAAGTGTGATTGAGTAGTTTTATACACGTAAAATATTTATAAAATATAATACTTTAAAAGAGTGATTAAGAAAATTACCAAGTTCCCTTGATAACATTCACTCTTAAAAATATATATAATAATTTATAATACGTATATTAAACCGGGTAAGTATGATCACCCGGGTCGTTTCCCCCAACGACTAGTGAAATTGAAACCACGTTTTAGTTCGGATTCTGATTTGAATAAAGCAAAGATGTTTGATTTGGAAAGATTTAAAAATAAAATTAAAATGAACAATTAAACAAATATGGAAAACGCAACTATTAAGCAATTTGACTAAAATTTAACCCTAAAAAATGTAAACTAAAATTTCACTAAATAAAGAGAAAGTGCCGAAAATTATTAAAAATAAAAGCCCTAAATTTTATCT
>BQNB010037780.1:0-49214 GCA_026074375.1 Tanacetum coccineum | reverse complement strand
TCACTCAAAACCCTAAATTCGGGTTTGTATATATAGGAAAAACGCTGTGACGGCATCGCATTTTAGTCGTGATGCCGTCATGAAAGGGAATATTCTAGATAATGGGCTGGGTCGTTATCTCTGACGCCGTCGTGGAATATGTGATGCCGTCGTGGGATGCGTTGTGATGGCGTCACGTAGAAACTGTGACACCGTCTCCAGCTGCTGAGAACATAATCTTGAGAAATATTGGTGTAGGTCCGTTGTAAATGAGCCCAAGTTACGTGTAATTCTTCCAAATTCCCTCCAAATGAGAAATACTTGAAAAGGAACGATTAAGTACCTATTTTGGGCATAAATGCACGATTTAGGTGGTTAAACGACCTCGAAAAAGTGTATAAAATGACACCTCATCAAATAACCCTAAACTTAGGATTTGCTTGTGTCACACCCCAACAAAGGCGGAAACTCGGGAATACAACATAATGATCAATCATAACACAAGATACAAAAATAGAGAAAACTACATTGCATAAACTCCAAGTGCTATGAAGACCATCAACCTTGAACAAACTCAAGTGATGTCCCAAATCGCAACTAAAATCCCCAATCTCTTACAATTATTCAACTGCCCACATAGGGGACCGTAATCTAAAATTATTTCAAAACATCCAAATACCAGATTCAAACAACAAGCAAGCAAGACTTCAAACAAAAATCCACAAGGGATACTTCTAAGTCTGCTATCACAATCACCAAACTACTCTTCTTTTACTTCACCTAAAAATGATACTCGAAAACGTCCACAATAATGTTGGTGATCTCGTAGGTTTGACCTTAAACACAAAAGCTGTGCCAATATTTCAACAGTGGACAATAGTGCTATATGACAGTGAATATATGCTAACAATCCAAGACATAGCATCCCCGCTAGTCATATCTCAACATCTAATAATAAACCCGGAGTCGCAACTCCTAAATCATTAACGCACCTAAAAGGTCTACCAGCTTGAGCAGTATATTAGGGCGAACCACACAGAACCTTGCATGCCAAACACAGCACATGCAAGTACCACACAGAACCTTGCCATGCCAAACATAGTACATGCAAGTAAATCAACACATAATATTCACATAGCAGTCATAAGCACATATCTTGTCCCAAAAACAAAACCACATTTCGCACAGATCAATTCAAAATATTTCAAAACACATTTGAGTATCATTTTCCCCTAACGGAAAAACCAGTAAAAAGTGCGGCTACGAGAACTCACCTTAAGCAAGTCTTTAGCAACCCAATCTCAATCACACAAGCAAATGCAAAGACGCTCGCACACGACCTAGTCTAGTTAATGTCCTAATTAATCATCCAATTCCAAAACAATCCTCACGTTTGATGAATAGTATTTTAGACGCGTTGTACAATTACCCAAAACAGTTTAGTGGTGTGATGGTTGACTAGTTAACTCCACAATCATATCAATTTCATTCCCAGATAATACATACTTATACTATTTAGAGAAAATAGATAAGTAATATAAATAGATATTTATAATTAATAATTATAAATATGTTTCGACAAGTCTATTCGATAACCCTTAGACACTTCAAAATAATCATTTTACGGTTGAAAATGAAATGTTTACTCATAATAAACACATTAGAGAAGTTTCGAGAAAAAATATATTTTTCGTCTTTTAGTGAATTTATTAAATAAATAAAATAATTAAATATTATTTTATTATTTAAAATCAAAAATCATGTTTTTTAAAAAATTTCTAAGTATAAACTTTTTAAGAAATTTCGACATGACCCGTACGTTTATACAACGTTTTCGAAGGTTTAAAACCTTATTTTCAACAATTTCTTACAAATTCGACACTTTTCGACAAAATTCCAAAATCTTAATCTTTAACGCTTACCAACACTTTTTCCCCAAAATATCATTCAATATCACTTCGTAAATACATTTCCACTTTCAAAAGTCCGTCAAAATTCTCATAACTACTAAATATCGCTTATTGGGCTTTAAGGCCCAACAAGGGTCCATTAGGACATTTATAAGTCAAAAATATAATCCAAGTCCAAAACCAAGGTCCATTTACATATATAAGTATATACTTATATGTAGATAATAATTCGGACCACAATAAGCCCTCTCATTTAGCCGCGGCTCAAATAGACTTATTGGGCCATGAGTCCATGACTCCAAAATACGTATATTAAGCTTGAAAATAAGCTATAGAGCTACGTATCGCATTTGGTTACTACCATAAGCCTCAAAAATAGTCCACAACATACGCCATAATACAAAAATAATCAAAATCACTTTCCTAGTGATTTTGGAAATCTACACGTGGCATATAAGCCTAAATAAGCCAAGAAATAGCTTAAAAATAAGCCCGAATAAGCCATACAAGCTACTATAAAAAATAAGCATTCTAGCATCATATATTATTCAACCATCACGACCACAACATCAAAACTACAAAAATCCTCTTTTTTCTTTTTACCATACACGAACTAAACACCACCCTTTTTATTCATTTCGCTTTCAAAAATCGATTTTCACAACGATCAACTTGTACAACTAACATCTATGCATCAAAATAAACCCAAAAGGACAAACGAAATTTAAATTTGAAAACTTACAAGAAAATCTTCAAAAATGTATATTTCGACACGAACCGGACAACCCAAACGTTGTTTAAATGAACACCCAAACACTCGTATCAACCCGGAATATCACGTTCTCGATCAAAGTTGGAATTTTTATGGTGGTTTGTTGTTGGTGAGGTCGGACGAACACACACACACATACACTCTCTTAGGTGTGTGTTTTTTTTTTGAAAATGAAATAATAAGGATTATAGGAAGAAAATGGTATCTTATGTACATCCTTAGACAAGTTAGCTAAAATTAAGCCATCTTGTCTCCCCTCCCTTACTTGTAACCGGTCAAGGCATCCTATGGGTGTTCGGTCTTTCTTTTCGTGTCGAAATCACATAAATACTCGTAAAACTTAATCGTAAAATTTTCCCCAAAGTTAATTAGCATTTTTATTCACTTTAAAAATACTTTTCCATTAACCTAGAGTATTTAAACGACATATTTTTTACTTTACACCATTCAAAACTCATTTGGACATTAACGGACATGTCAGACTTGTTTTTTGGCATTTCTTAAAATTCACGGGTCGAACCACCCGGAATACAAATAACACAATAATACCTTTCAAAAAGGATTATTAATCACAATAAACCTCAAATCATCACATGTCTCATAAAATCACCACCGTCAACACGGTACAAAATCTGAATAAACTGACAAAAGTTAAATAGTCAAAGGACTATTAATGAAATATTCAGAACACAAAAAGGGCAAATGTTACATTCTACCCTCCTTAAAAGATTTTTTCTTGTGTGAGTATAAGCTCAAAGTCATCTTGGCCCTTCTTCTTTTTTCTTTGTGCCCAAGCAAAATCATCAAGACCCTTGATCGTTTGTAGCCAATGGGCTGTTTAGGGATTGCCAAGGTGTCATTGGCAGCTTGTGAGGTGGGGTGAGGGTATTTAAGAGGGTTGTATTGGACTGTAGTTGCAGGTGAGGACAAAGAGACAGTGAATAGTATTAATGGGGTTTTGACGGGTTGTTCTGTTTTGAGTTGGGAACACGGGTAAGGGTTTAGAACTACTTGGCAAAAAAAGAACCCCTCAACAATAAGAGTTGTTCGCAGTAATGGTCCTTGTGGTTAATAATAGTTTTAAAAGGTTTTGCCAAGATAGTCCTCAAGGGTATATCAGATATTACATGAAGGTCATAAACAGGTTGGGGATTTGATAAAAAGTCCATTCACTGTGTATGTTGGTGTTTCAAAGTTAGTCCCTTAAGGACTAACGAAGGTAAAAGGGTTAAGGGTTGAGGAGGCTAACTCGGTTAAGTCCAAATGGGTCACATGTATGTTTAACTGTTTTTGGTTTTGGGCCTATTAGGCAGTTTTGGACCGGTTTGATAATAAAAATGGGAATTGGGCCTAGTGAATATATGAAAGGTATTTGGGCCCATTTGGTCTTCAATATATATACTAATGGGCTGACCTGGCCCATTAGATGGGTTCGGGTGGGTCCAATAAGTATTCTTCGGTTACGGCTTCGGCTTTGACCGTTGACTTTGTCGGGGTTGACTTTGACTTTGACTTTTGTTGTTCTTGGCTTTGATTTGACTTTGTCTTTTCTACGCTTTTCCATTCCGTGCTCGGTTTTGTCCGTTTTTGCTTGATTTTTAGTCCTTTTCTTGGATATCCGTTTCCTGCACAATATAAATGAAAACATACAAATACAAATGTATTTTTAGTACGTTTTTTGTCATTTAAGTCCGGTTTTAATGGAAAATAGTATGTATAATTAAGCACATACCAAGTATTCACACGACATATTTTTACTTTACACCCTTCAAAACTCATTTGGACATTAACAGATGTGTCAGACTCGTTTTTCGGCATTTCTCACAAATTCACGGGTCAAACCACGCGGAATACAAATAACACAATAATATCTTCCAAAAGGGATTATTAATCACAATAAACCAACTTTGGGCAGTTGACAACTATGGCCCTCCATAGTTATATAAGTAGTTACATTCAAGGTCCATGTGATGTATAACTTTAGGGGAATTGCAATTTCAGCCCTTGAACCTTTTATTCCCTTATTACAACTTTGGGATTTAACAATTTTGGTTCTTTAAAGTTGTATTTTTTTTATTAAGCTTCTCGGGGTTCACTCTTTGCCTTTGACTTGACTTTGTCAGGGTTGACTTTGGCTTTGACTTTTGACTTTTTAGTTCTTTCCAAATCCGTGCTCGGTTTTGTCTAATTTGGCTTTGTTTTTCGTCCTTTTGTCAATATCCGATACCTGCACAGTACACAAAGCAAAACAAACATATATTAGGAAATTTCCGTCTGTTTTTGGTCATTTAGGCTCGTTTTATTAGGTATAAAATATGTGTAATTAAGCACATATTAAACATAATTCAATTCCTCAGGCAAATCTAACCGATAGGCCACAGTGCCTACTTTCTCAATAATCTCAAACGGTCCAACAAACCTAGGTGCTAACTTCCCTTTCTTCCCAAAGCGTACAACATCTTTCCATGGCGACACTTTGACCAAGACATAGTCACCTACACTAAACTCTAGAGGCTTTCTCCTCTTATCAGCATAACTTTTCTGACGATCACACACAGCCTTAAGTCTATCCTTAATCTGCGAGATCTTCTCAGTAGTCTCTTGCACTAACTCATGTCCTATCAACTGACCTTCTCCCACACCAGCCTACATAATTGACGAACAACACTTTCTACCATACAATGCCTCAAACGGAGCACATCTCACACTAGAATGATAACTATTGTTATACGTAAACTCAACCAACAAAAGATGAACATCCCAACTTTCCCCGAAGTCCAGAACGCACGCTCTAAGCATGTCTTCCAAAGTTTGAATAGTACGCTTACTCTGACCATCGGTCTGAGGGTGATAAGCCGTACTTATGTTTAAACGAGTCCCTAATACCTCTTGCATTGACTGCCAAAACCTTGAGGTGAAACCACTATCACGATCCGATATAATCGAGATCGACATACCATGTCTAGCAGCTATCTCATTCAAATACAATCTAGCCAACCTTTCCACCTTATAATTCTCACGCATAGGTAGAAAATGCGCAGACTTAGTTAATCGGTCCACAATGACCCAGATTGTGTCATGCCTGCTACTAGTCCTAGACAACTTAGTTACAAAATCCATAGCTATCTCTTCCCATTTCCATACGGGAATCTCAGGTTGCTGGAGCAAGCCAGATGGCCTTTGATGCCCAACCTTAACCTTCAAACAAGTCAAACACTTACTAACATACTCAGCTATATCCTTTTTCATTCTAGGCAACCAATACATATCTCTCAAATCATAATACATCTTATCAGCACCTGGATGTACAAAGTACTTTGACTTATGGGCTTCATCCATTATCAGGGTTCTTATCTCACCCTTTAAAGGTACCCATATTCGATCTAGGTAGTACAAAGTTCCATCACTTCTCTGTTCTATCATCTTATCCAAACCTTTTTGCATTCCTGTAAACTCATCCATAGCCTCCTTCTAAGCCGCAAGTATCCTATCCTTGATACTCAACTGAAGGATCATATTTATAGCTCTAATTCTCTTAGGCTTTACTCTTTCCTTCATACTTAGGGAATCAGCCACCATATTCGCCTTACCAGGATGGTAGTGAATTTCACAGTCATAATCACTAAACAACTCTATCCAACGACGTTGTCGCATATTCAATTCTTTCTGACTAAAGATATGCTGAAGACTCTTATGGTCTGTATAGATGACACTCTTTGTCCCATACAGATAATGTCTCCAGATATTAACTGCAAACACGACTACACCCAACTCTAAATCATGGGTAGTATAATTTTCCTCATGAATTTTCAACTGCCTAGATGCATAGGCTATCACTTTACCTCTTTGAATTAACACACAACCTAGTCCTATCCCGGACGCATCACAATATACCACAAAGTCTTCTGGTCCATCGGGGAGAGCTAGAACAGGCTCATTACATAACTTATCCTTCAAGGTATGAAATGCTAATTCCTATTCCTCACCCCACTCGAAAGTCTTACTTTTCTGAGTCAAGATAGTAAGAGACTTAGCTATCTTAGAAAAGTTCTCAATGAACCTATGGTAATATCCAGCCAATCCTAAGAACGAACAAACCTTAGTCGGAGTTTTAGGGGCTTTCCAATTCTTAACAGCTTTAATCTTACTAGGGTTTATATGAATCTCATTACCATTTATCACATGCCCAAGAAACTGCACTTCTCTAAGCCAGAATTCACACTTAGAAAACTTAGCATACAGTTTCTCCCTTTTTAACAGCTCCAAGACTAACCTTAAGTGTTCTACATACTCCTCTTGAGTCTTAGAGTAGATTAAGATATCATCTATAAACACTATCACAAACTTATCAAGATACGGCCTACAAACTCTATTCATTAAATCCATAAACATTGTTGGTGTATTAGTCAGACCAAAAGGCATTACAGTGAACTCAAAATGTCCATAACGAGTTCTAAACGCAATCTTTGGAATGTCATCCTCATGCACTCTTACCTGATGGTATCCAAAACTAAGATCTATCTTCGAGAAAAACTGCGACCCTTGCAGTTGATCAAATAGATCATCAATTCTAGGAAGTGGATAACGATTCTTAACTGTCAACTTGTTCAACTCTCTATAATCAATACACATCCTAAAAGAGCCATCCTTTTTCTTAACAAACAATATCGGCGCTCCCCAAGGCGACGAACTTGGTCGAATGAAACCTTTGTCTTGGAGTTCCTTTAGTTGTCCAGACAACTCCTCCAATTCAGAAGGTGCCAAACGATAAGGATACTTTGCTACCAGCGTTGCTTCAGGGATTAACTCAATTCAAAACTCAATTTCTTGAATAGGCGATAATCCAGATAGGTCATCCGAGAATACCTCACGAAAATCTCTAACCATAACAATCTCTTCTTGTTTCCTTTCATTAGCCTTAACACTCATCAAGAGTCTCTCTTTCTCTTCTGGTCTCTCTCCTTATACTCTAAGCACATTGCCATCTGATAGTGGTATCCTCACTACCTTCTCATGGCAAATTATTTCAGCTTTATAATTAGACAACCAGTCCATACCTATAATCACATCAAAACTCCCATGTCCAAAAGGTATCAAGTCGATGTCAAAGACATGACCCTCAATTTCTAGTTTGCAACCCTTAATAACCTTATTAATCTCTACTAGCTGCCCGCTAGCTATCTCAATCTCATATATGAAACCTAAGTCAGTGGGCTCTAAGCCTAACAGAGGTATGAAAGTAGTGGAAACAAAACTATAATCAGCACCAGAGTCAAATAAGGTAGTGGCAAAGTGATTATTCAAAGTAAATGTACCTGTCACAATGTTCGGATCCTGGCGAGCTTCCTATGCTCCCAACATGAATGCCCTACCCCTAGCCTGGTTCACTTAGTTTCCACGACCCTGACCCCCATTATTAGTAGCAACTTGATTTGGATGATTTTCTCCTGGTCCTTATGGTCTATTCAACCTAGGGCAAGCTGGCCTGACATGGTCAGTACTACCACACTCATAACATGCCCTGACAGTTAGGTTTCTAGCATTGACAGGATTCACATTCCTTGGCACACTTCTACAATCCCTTGCCAAATGACCTAGGCGGTTATAGTTGTAGCATGCGCGACAAAGCCCACCGGGTGCGTGGAAGGAGTTGCAGATGGTACACTTGGGCCAAGTACCCGTATTCTCTCTTCCTACAGGGTTTACAATAGTAGCAAAATCATTCACAGTCCTAGTCCTCTTATTATCATCCCTACCATTCTTATCCTTGTTAGGTTCCCCCATATTTCCTCTTTTCTCAACCTTCTTAATTGATCCATTCCTAATAGCCTCATCAGTCAGTGCACCAGAAATTTGCATAACCTTATGTATAGTCTTTGACTCCGTTGCTGCCACCATCCCACGAATTTATGGAGCAAGGCCATGCACATACCTCTCAATCATCCTACTCTAAAGAGTTACCAAATGTGGAACTAACCTAGCCAACTCATGAAACCTATCAGTATATGCAGCATGGCCAGCCCCGACCATGACATGATTCCACAACTCAGATTCCAACTTTTGCATCTCATGACTAGGACAAAACTCTTGTATCAACACAAACTTAAAGTCATTCCATGACATACTAATAGCAACTTCCCGGCTTAGCGTGCGGATCTGAGAGTTCCACCACGTTAAAGCCTTACCCATAAATGAACCAGCAGTGTATTTCACTTTTTGGTCAACACTACAACCACTTATATCATGCACAAACTCCATTTTCTCAATCCAACGAGTAAGAACTACAACACCTCTTTTACCATCATATTCCTTAGGGTTACAAGCTAAGAACTCCTTATATGAACAACCTACCCGGTTGCCATTCACTATCACATTCCCAACGTTCTCCTGAACGTTCTCATTAACCACATTACCATTCTGATTTCCAACATTTCCTCGGTTACTAACCTGAGCCAACATGGCAGGTAAGAGGTTCTGCAATTGTTGGGCAATTATCGTCGAGAAGTCGGGCGCTCCCCTATTGGCTCCCTTTACATTCCCATTAACTCCCTCTACACCCTCATAGCTCCCATACCTTGGTCATTTCCTTGACCATTCAAATCATCAATACGCTCATCATTACCGTCCCTAGGTCTTCTACCCCTTCCACCTCTACCAACCCGTTCTCCTGTCCCCCTCCTAATGATTCGGCAGCAGGCCGACCAACACTTCGAGTCCTCATCCTTGGCGGCATTATCTATACGAGGGAGAACATAGGCAACGTTAGGTAAGTGGGAAGACTGATAAATATATATATATATATAATATATATTTATATATATCATATTTATATATTATATATTTCTATATATATATATATATAATATTTCACTATATATACCGATATTTACTCATAACTCCACCTACAGGTCGTAAAACATTGATTTGTTGTAAGCAACATACTAAGTTGAGTAAGTTGTGATACGGCTTATAACATAGTTGGCCACATACTTATATTCGTATCCTTTCCCATTCATATTCAATATTGAGCCCACCCATTTCAATGACTGACATAACTAAGGCACTAAACCACGAACACACAAAGGCACACAAAAGCGGAACACCAACGTCCAAACGAGTACATAGATCCTTATACGCATCTAGATGACGGATCTTTTAGGTTATAGGTTTAGCCAACCACCTAGTTCTCTATAACCTTGGCTTGATTTACCAATTGTCAATCCCACGTTAAAGGTGGAAACTCGAGAATGCAACATAATGATCAATCATAACACAAGATATAAAAATAGAGAAAACGACATTGCATAAACTCCAAGTGCTATGAAGACCATCAACCTTGAACAAACTCAAGTGATGTCCCAAATCGCAACTAAAATCCCCAATCTCTTACAATTATTCAACTGCCCACACAGGGGACCGTAATCCAAACTTAATCCAAAACATCCAAATACCAGATTCAAACAACAAGCAAGCAATCAAGACCTTCAAACGACACAATCCACACGGGATACTTCTAGTTTGCTATCCACAATCCACCAAGCTTCTCTTCTTTCACTTCACCTGAAATATTGATACTTCAAAAACGTAACAATAATGTTGGTGAGCTCATAGGTTTGACCTTAAACCCAAAAGTTGCTGTCAAATAATATTTCAACATGTAGACACTAGTGTTTATGACATTGAATATTGCTAACAATCCAGACTAGTCCCCGCCTAGTAATTTCATACATCCAATAATAAACCCGGAGTCGCAACTCCCAAATCACTAACGCATCCTATAAATTGGTTACCAGCTGGAGGCACTTTTTAGGGTGAAACCACACAGGCCCTTGCATGCCAAACATTGCACATGCAAAGACCCACACTAGAACCTTGCATGTCCCAAACACAAACTATAAAAGTATCCTCTACTGACCTTTGCCATGCAAACACTAGTACATGCAAGTAAATCAACAGATAATTTTTCAATAGCAGTCCATAAGACATAACTTGTCCCCAAAACAAAACCACATTTCACACAGATCAATTCAAAACATTTTAAAACACATTTGAGTATCATTTTCCCCCAACGGAAAAACAGTAAAAAGTGGGGCTACGAGAACTCACCTCAAGCAAGTCTTTAGCAACCCAATCTCAATCACACATAGCAAATGCAACGAGCCCCGCAAACGACCTAGTCCTGTTAATATCCTTAATTAATCCATACATTCAAAACAGTACCTCAGTTTGATGCATAGTGTTTTAGACGCGTTGTACAATTACCCAAAACAGTTTAGTGGTGTGATGGTTGACGACTTAACTCCACAATCATATCAATTTCATTCCCCGATAATACATACTTATTCTATTTAGAGAAAATAGATAAGTAATATAAATAAAATATTTATAATTAATTAATTATTAAATATATTTCGACAAAATCCATTTCGGTAACCCTTAGGTACACTTCAAAATAATCTCATTTTTTCGGTGAAATAAAAGTTTACTCATATATAAACACATTAGAGAAGTCTTCGAGGAAAAATTATATTTTTCAACTTTTAGTGAATTTATTAAATAAATAAAATAATTAAATATTATTTTCTTATTAAAAATAAAAAATCATGTTTTTAAGAAAATTTCTATGTATAAACTTTTTACGAAATTTCGACATGACCCGTACGTTTATACAATGTTTTTCAAGGTTTCAAACCTTACTTTCAACAATTTTTCACAAATTCGACACTTTTCGACAAAATTCTAAAAAATCTCAATCTTTAACGGGCTTACCATACCTTGTTTCCCCAAAAATATCATTCAATGTCTCTTCGTAAAAACATTTCTAATTCCAAAGTCCGTCAAAATTATACATAACTTTCTAAATATCGCTTATTAGGCTTTAAGGGCCAACAAGGGTCCATTAGGACATTTATAAGTCCAAGATATAATCCAAGTCCAAAACCAAGGTCCATTTACAAATATAAGTATATACTTATATGTAGAAAATAATCCGAACCACAATAAGCCCTCCCATTAAGCCGCAACTCAAATAGACTTATTGGGCCGTGAGTCCATAACTCCAAAATACATATATTAAAATTGGAAATAAGCTTTTAGAGCCACCCCCCCCCCCCACCGTCCCCAGTCCCCCCAACACCTTAGGTATCGCATTTGGTTACTACCATAAGCCTCAAAAATAGTCCACAACATACGCCATAAACAAAAATAATCAAAATCACTTTCCTAGTGATTTTGGAAATCTACACGTGGCATATAAACCTAAATAAGCCAAGAAATAGCTTAAAAATAAGCCCGAATAAGCCATACAAGCTACTATAAAAAAATAAGCATTCTAGCATCATATATTATTTAACCATCACGACCACAAAATCAAAACTACCAAAAACCCTCTTTTTTCTTTTTACCATACGGCGAACCAAAAACACCACTCCTTTTTATTTATTCGCTTTTATAAATCGATTTTCACAACGATCAACTTGTACAACTAACATATATGCATCAAAATAAACCCAAAAAGGACAAAACGAAATTTAAATTCTTTGTAACTTACTAGAAAATCTTCAAAAATTTCTATATTTCGGGCATGAACAGAACAACCCAAAGTTGTTTTAATGAACACCAAACTCACTCGTATCAACCCGAAATATCGCGTTCTCGATCAAAGTTGGAATTTTTATGGTGGTTTGTTGTTGGTGAGATCGGACGAACACACACACACACACACTCTTAGGTGTGTGTTTTTTTTTGAAAATCAAATGATACGGATTATGGGAAGAAAATGGTATATTATGTACATCCTTAGACAAGTTAGTTAAAATTAAGTCATCTTGTCTCCACCTCCCATCTACTTGTTAACCGGTCAGGCATCATATGGCTGTCGAGGCCTTTCTTTTAGATCCTGTCGAAATCTCCTTTAATACTTGATAAAAACACATCCGTTAAAATTTTTCCAAAATTAATTAGCATTTTTATTCACCTTTAAAATTAACTTTTCGATTTGACTAGAAGTTCTTTACTGACATATTTTCTTACTTTACACCATTTCATAACTCATTTTGGAATTAACAGACGTGTCGGACTCGTTTTTTGGCATTTCTCAAAATTCACGGGTCGAACCACTCGGAATACAAATAACACAATAATACCTTTAAAAAAGATTATTAATCACAATAAACCTCAAATCATCACATATCTCATAAAATCACCACCGTCAACACAGTACAAAATCTGAATAAACTGACAAAAGTCAAATAGTCAAAGGACTATTAATGAAATATTCAAAACACAAAAAGGGCAAAGGTTACAACTTGTCCTCAAGCAAATGGGCTTTTCTACTTAGACAATAAGAATATGAGGGGTCATTTTACCTACTCTTTAAAAGTATTTTATAACACAACCTTCTAGACCTCGTTATTAAAAGCACATAAAATGTATACTAGCACCTCACATAAGTGTTTGGGATTCTCTCTTTACTCGGGTGTATAATAAATTATAACATATTGGGGAAACGGAAAATCATCACTCATTACCTGCCATAGCATATAAATTACCATAGACTTGGTAAAAGATCAAACCTCCACCGCTAGGTGCAAGCATTATTCATTACTATCTAAGAGGTCTTTTTAAAGGGTTGTAGGGTGTAGGTGTAAGATAACATATAATGGAAACGGAAATGGATGAGATACATTTGGGAGGCTTTGGGTGAATTTGGAGTGGAAGGATTAGCTAATTATTTACACGAATACACTTTGGTTTAGTTTCTAAGCCAAGACTCAGACAAAGATCTACAAACTCTACACAACTCTACATCAATCTCTTTCTTTTTATTTTCTTATTTTTTTAATAACATAATACATCACATGGGGTTTATAATACGTACCCGTACACTTGATCTTTTACATGCTTAATATTTACAATCTATCTAATGACCCAATTTGAGGTGGATCAAAATATCATGGAGATCATTTAACAAACATATAGGGGTATTGACTTAACTTTTCTTCCTCATTCTTTCACAAAATAAATACTACCATGAATCCTAATCGTCCCAAAACTGTATTGACAAGGATAAGGACTTAACAACCGTGTACTCAAATAATTAACTTGGGTTAAACACAATAATGTACTAAAAGCGTACGTACAAGGTAGGCTAAGGCGATTTGGGTGTAAAGATTGGTTTAAGGGTGACAATGCTCTTTATTAATGATCTGGAATCCACCAGAAAATTACGAGAACTGTGAAAAAGGATAGGCTCAGAGGGTTGTACTAGGGGTATCTTGCACTAACGGTGAGTGCATGGCAATGGTATGAGATAGTTATATGATCAGTGTGACCATCATAATAATTACAGGTTTAAAACATGAGTTAATCCTAATGCCTCTTACCAAGCAAATCCTAATACTTACTATGCGATCTCAGGATGCATCACAAAAACAAGTTCTAGAATTTAATACACTACCGGTATACTCATATAATTTAATACCGATCTCAATGCTCCAGAAAAGACGACGAAGACCATACGTACATATCTATAACGACGAAATAGATACATGTGACTGCTCACTCCTTAACTCGAGAAAGCTAAAGGTATAAACTATCTTGGGCATCAATAATAGATACATGAATTCCTAAAGATCTAAAGGCGAACCTTATATTTTTGGGGTGAAATTTTGAGGGTTATTGTGCTAGTCATATAAATTCCTATCCATGAGACGCTATTAATACTTGGTTTTCGTCGGTATGTGTCATAAAAATTTTAAATTTGGGTAGAAATCACCTCTTATGCTATGTTTCGATATATTACACATCATTTCAAGGACAAAGCAAATGATAAATTAAAGAATAGTTTCTAAGGCTTATTTTCCCCCTACACTTAAGTTGAACATTATCCCCAATGTTCAATAGAAGTACCCGTAAAAAAGAATAAAGGGAAAAGGAAACAAGGAAAAGAAACTAGTACTCCCCTAGTTTGATCAATAATAGAGAAGAAACATGTGATAATTGGTTAAATCGTCTTCCAAGAATCATCCAATGAAACTTCCTAAGAACTTCCAAGCTTCTTCTCATCAAATATAATCTGTAATCAAAGACAAAGACAACTACACCAAGCATAAAATGTGCGATAAACCAATATACAATGTGAATTTAGGGTTTGACTCGATAAAGCAGTAAAGATAGGATGAGAGAATTGTTAAACTCATTAGGCTTTGTAGGTTTATTATGAAGAATACATATATTATATGTTATGCAAGTTTTATTTTCAAAAATAATTAAAAACATTAAGTTTTCTGGACCTGGGCGTTTGATGCCGTTAGGGTTTTCGTCACCCCGTCACAAGTATTGTGGCGATGGCGTCGCGTGTAAATCGTGACGCCGTCTCCACGTTATGTGAAAATGAAATTTTTGTTTTTGATAAAAAATTTCCTGCACTTGATTTCATAAGTTAGTTCCTATAGAAATAGCTGCATAAAACCTGAGATTTAACAATTCAATCATATGACTCAAAACTGACGCGAATTAATCTAAAAAATTTATTTAACATGTTTGAACTTGGTTCTAAAAACCGGATAAATTCCTCTACACTTATTGTTTGCAAAATACCTTTGATTGAAATTAAGACGAGGTTGCCATAAGAGTGGGATGCTTGCCTTTAAAACTTTTACTCCTCCATTGGTTGAACTTCACCTCCTTTTCCAGGTCATGACACTCCTAATTACGGGAAAAGTAAATTGGGTTGCCTCTCAAGAAGCGCTTTTCTTTATTAACGAGTCTTGTAGCTAGACTCGAAGTCATACGTCAAGTGTCATAAAAGTGGTCCAAGTCGATGATCTCTCTTGGACTTTCTCTTTCGGAGAGCTTGCTAGTAGTGGGAATTGATTGAAGGGTTTTGGTAAATTCCTCTCCATCGAGTCGATCAATCTAAACTGGCATGCCAAGACCTCCATCTTCTCTCATTTTTTTGGTGGATTGTCCATTAATTGGTTTTGTTATAGGTCCTCTGATTCCCACATGTTTACAACTTAAGGTTAATGGTATGGCTCCTAGAAAATCTACATTCTCACTAAACACTAAGGTATCTTAAAAGGCTTAAGCTCGCATCTCTAGAAATTCCCATTCTCTCTCACGGAAATGACAGTCTATAGAAGTCTTCCTAGCATAGTAAGAGGGTTTTGCGACTATTCCATCTGAGCTAGGTCGGGGTTTATAAGATTCCCTTTTTCCAAGTGTGGTCCAATAAGGTGCTTCCTCCTCGCCTAAGTCTACTCCTTTTACAACGGATACTGACCTAGTGATTCCTTCTCCTATCGCTATTTTGGCCATCCTACAATCTATAACTGCGTTGGCGGTATGGAAACTTACCTTACTTTTTCCTGATCTTAGAGTTATGGTGCCCTTGTAAAACCTAATTGTTGCCATGGCTGTTGTCAGGAATGGTGTTCCTAAGATGAAGGGCCTCTTTTCATTTTCGTTGATATCTAAAATCACAAAGTCTATGGAGTATACATGTTCAGCGACCTCTACCAACATGTCTTCAGCAATTCCTAAAGGGTAAATGTACAAGTGGCTAGCTAGTGAGAGTCTCATGTCAGTCTCAGCAGGCCTTTCGTTGGTAAGTTTCATATAGGTGGTGTAGGGCATAACGTTCATATCGGATCCTTGGTCAACTAGGGCGTTTATGCCTTTTTGGCCTCCTATGTTACAAGGTATTTCGAAGTTTCCTCTGATGTCCTCCTTCTTCGTTATCTTCTTCTTGAGAATCGCATCATAAACAGGTCCCTAAGGTAATACTTTATATGTCTTCCCCTTTTTCTTTCCAACTCGGGTTCCTGACAGAGAGTTATTGAATCTGTTGTTGTCAACTAGTCCCTCGATTAGCTTTTCATTAATCTTATGCTTCAGGTAATATGCGACAGGCTAAGAATTGGGTGCTTCCACCGCTTCTTCATTCTCATGTGTTTTGATTGATTTGTTTCCGGTCCCGTTTTTAGCTCCGTTCTTTGTCTCGGCCTTCTTTACTGGCATTTTCGTTTCTGTTTTGGTAGGCCTCTTAGTGTTGTCGGGTGTTACCTCCTTGTTGTTACTCATTTCTTCTTCTCCTTTTGTCAGAGATATAGAATTCACGTTCTTGGTGACGGGGAATTTGGCTTCTTCTCTTATCATTACTTTCTCAGGGGTTCTCTTGGTTGTGAGTTCCTTGAGAAGTCTGAACATTTCAGTCATCCTACTATTGATCCCCTCGCGTTGCCTGAAAATGGCGTTCACAAATCTTTCCATTCTTTTGGTGTGCGCTGTCATGTAGTCTCGTACTCAAGCTTCAAAAGTGGTTTCTAACGCTTGCGGTTGAGGGCTTGGACCTGTATGTTCACGAAAAGCGAAAGTGTTCAGTTTTGGTGGTTCATTTTGATTTTACGAAAGGGAGTTCAGATGGACAACATTGACATAAGCTTGAGGGGTGTGTGCTGAGCTCGATGTGGGCGTCGGTAGTGACCCTTTTAGTAAGAAGTTAATCTGGTCTTCGAGCTCAAGAAGTATCCGGTTAGGTGTTTTCGGGACGCCTTAAGGTGTAGAAATGGCCTTGACCGGTTTGACGAATTCTTTTGTTTCATCCCAGCCTTCATGGTCGTAGAGGGCGAGGTTCTCAATGATTTCCTAAGATTCGTCGATGTTCTTACTGCGGAGTTTACCACCGGCGGCACGATCAATCTCGCACTTAATATGAAAGGATACATGATCATAAAAAATTGGATTTGGAGCCAACGATCGATGACATGATGAGGGACTTTTTGGAGTAAGTCCTTGAAACGAGTCCATGCTTCGAATAGAGATTATCCATGATGTTGTTGGAACATCAGGATATCATTGCAGAGTTTTGCGGTCATTCCCGGTGGATAGAATTGAGCAAGGAATCGGGTAGTAAGATCCTCCTATGTGGTGATGGATCCTGCTGGAAGACGTTCAAGCCAATTGCTAACTTGATCGCGTAGGGAAAAGTGAAATAAACACAGGCGCGTTCTTTCCCTATTTTCACCATCAAGGTCAAGTGAGTCCACAAGTTTAAGGAAATCCTTGAGGTGTTGGTTTGGATCCTCGGACCGAAGTCCGTGGAATGAGCATCCGTTTTGCACCAACCGGACGGTGTCGGATCGAAGAGGTACCACGTTGTTCCCTACAGGCAGCTTAATGGTATTCATATAGCCCTCGTGGCTAGGTTTGGAGTAGTCTCCTAGAGTACAGATAGGATTCTCGTCTCCCATGGTGGTTGACGAGAATGGGTTACGAAACAGATAACACAAAGAAAAGATAGACTATAAGAAAGCTAATATGCGGGAATTAAATCTTACTTGAAAGGATTCAAGCAAGTAGAACTAAGTTAAACTATGATCAATACCTAACTATTCCCCGACAACGGCGCCAAAAACTTGATGCGGCGTCATTAGACTTCTACACGAAGTTTTATAACTCCCTCGGCAGAGCACCTAATCATTTTAGTAGTAGTATAGGCAAGACTCAGGGGGTTGTTATCGTTTACTCGAGGAATAGGTTGGGAAGGCTTGATCACGGTCTAACAGAATTCTAAAGGTTAAGGAAAGATTCTTTATGTGTTTTTGTGTTTTATTGCAAGCAAGTAAATCATATAATTTAAGAGGTGGTTGGGTTTTAGTTATTTAGCTAAATATAATCTAAGCTAATGGTAACAATATAATAAAAGACTGTGTTTATTTAATCATGTATTACTCCCTAGACTGCTTCTCCTAGTGTTGTTACTTTGTCACACTTGTGATGACCTATGTAATTATTTCCTAAGTCATGAATGAATTACACGAACCCGCCGTCTACTTAGTATTCCGTTAAGGCAACGTACAAGTAAGGTAGTATGAAGACTATTACAAGGCCCCAAGGGTATACTAAGTGCATGTGAAATATATTAAGAGTGGATCAACCATATTAGGGGGCAAGGTAGTATGAAGACTGTTACCCGATGGCATCCTTTCTATACAATCATGTTTTCCTAGACATATCAACAGCGATGCAGACAAAAGCTGGTTTTCTAAGACCTAACATGCACATCTATCACAAGAAGCAACACCACTAAGATCTAGATTCTAGGTTTCATACAATAATAAATAAACACAATAGGAGGTTTAGCCAAGCATGTTATAGATAAAGCAAGAACATAGATGAATCAAACAACACATAGACACATTAAATGATTAAATAAACCTTACTTGATTAAAACATGAGTTAGAGGAAATACAATAGGGGTTTTAGGCCCTAAAATCATCGTTAACAGCTGCTAAACGAACTAGGGTTCATACCCTCTTTTTATTCTAAAGTTACACACTCAAAACCTTAAATTCGGGTTTGTATATATAGGAAAAACGCTATGACGGCGTCGCATTTTAGTCATGACGCCGTCATGAAAGAGAATATTCTAGATAATGGGTTGGGTCATGATCTCTGACGCCGTCGTGGAATATGCGACGCCGTCGTGGAATGTGTTGTGACGGCGTCACGTAGAAAATGTAACGCCGTCTCTAGCTGCTGAGAACATAACCTTGAGAAATGTTGGTGTAGGTCCGTAGTCTTGTCTGTTTCTTCTCTAAATAAGCCCAAGTTATGTGTAATTCTTCCAAATGCCCTCCAAATGAGAAATACCTGAAAAGGAACGATTAAGTATCTATTTTGGGCATAAATTCACGATTTAGGGGGTTAAACGACCCCGTAAAAGTGTATAAAATGACACACCATCAGGAAACGAGATCTTGAATGTAACCATGGTTGACGAGGAGGTTGATTTTAATCCTACTAAGGATTTAGAAGATCTTGAAAGACTTCTATCTATGAGACCTCAATCAAATTTTATGGAAATTCAGGTGCATTCATTTACCATTAATACCGAGCCTTTCATTCATACTCAGCTAATGAGTCCCTTATATGGAGTGTTCAAAACATCTAAACCATGTAAGGTAGATAGGGACATTATATCTCATGGAAGGCATGCCTTCTATTCATCACTTCCCTATCATGTAGTATACTTACACCCTAAGGGTGTCTATTTCTACTTCCACCCATACTTGATCCCAAGTGAGGGGATGGATACTTGATTACCTAGTAAATAAGGGTGGAGTAAAGCTAGAGACTTAAACAAAAACAAGCACTTCGTGGGAGGCACCCCATTCCTATCTTTTAATTCATGTTTTGTCTTATTTTTGCATATTAGTTGGTTTGTATGTTTCTAACTTGGTTTTGCAGGTTTTAACTAAAATAAAGCAAAATTCATGATCATCTCAATTCATAATCATATGGTAAAATTGTTGTTGATGCAGCAATTACGGCATAACCAACTTAGTTACGTCGTAAACAAAACCATTAGGACGTAATCCCTTACAAGGTTACGCCGTAACATGCTTACTGAAATTTTCTAAAAAAAGTATCATATGATTACGGCTTAACCATGATGGTTACGCCGTAATCTCTTTCTAAAAAACTTAATGATCAAGTTTGAAACATTTATAAACCGTGTATATTGGTAAATGAACTTTGTGGATACGTTCTCTAGAAACCCTCACGAGACTTCACTCGTCAAATTAGGCCACTAAGTGGTTTAAAAGGTGTTAATACAAATAATGTCCAAAAACGTTATTTATATTTCTCGACCTCTCAATGTTTTGATAATAACAAAATGTGAAAACGTTTACGATAAAATTAAACGTTTATAAATTACTAATCATAAAATTCTATTTCTAGGATTAATCACTTAAGGTATGGATAAACAAATCATTAAACATGATTAGTGATCAAGAAAATAATTTTTCTTAAATCTTATGCTTCCACAAAAATGTTTTTATAAAAATATAAAAATAAATTATTTATTTATTAAAAGAAATGTTTTATTAAAAACATAAAATTTGAATTTCAAATTTTCCCCCAAAAACGAAAGGTTTCATAACAGATACAACATTCACCACAAAAGGGCAAAAAATAGAGCGGAGTCTAGCGGCGGCCCCCTTATATATAAGGGACCGTCGGGACCGCCACCAGCAACGGTCATTTTTTTGTCCCCTATAAATACTGGGCCACCCCATTTCAAAAATAGACTTCTTTTTGCCAAAAATTCTATCAGATCTAGTTTTTTCTCTTTTTCCTTTCTTTCTAAAACACATATCTTGATAACTAACATTCTTTAATTTTGTTTCAAGTGATTAATTCTTTCTTCCTCCCTTCTTCACCTTCTAATCAAGTGCAAGAGAAGAACAATCGTATTCTTCTACATACGAATTGTTATCAAGTGATCTCTCTCTCTTTTCTTCTTCAAGATCACAAACATTCATTACATTTGTTTTGTGTCGTTGTATAAATTGGATCGTGTGTAGATCCAAGTGTGTATATTGTATATTGGTGTGACTTGGATTGTGTGTCAATCTAAGAGTGTATATCTTGTGAGTGTGTGAAGACTTAGTGAAGTCTTAGATTGGTTCTAGCTAAGATTAGGACTCGACATCTAGCTTAGTGTCGGAAAAGTAAGTAAGCGACGTGTAAACGGTTTTCTCCGCCTAAAGGGAGCTTGTTGACATAGTGAAATCTCGAGTGGAGTACTCGGGGAGTGGAGTAGGAACGAAGAGGTGCTTCGTTGCTGAACCACTATAAATCTCGGTGTCTTGGTTTGATCGTTTCTTTCCTTACCTCTTTACTTATTACTTGCATTGTTAGATAGTTTTGCTGTGATTCATATTGTTGGTTGATTGACATACAACTCGAATCAAACTATTTCATAAGCAAACTTTTAAAACGCTAATTAATCGGTAAAACTATTCAACCCTCCCTTCTAGTTTCTACATAATAGAAAGAATGGCCCTAAAAGATGTGCTATTCAAATTGACATTTAAAAGGCATATGACACTGTCAATTAGAGTTTTATGGAGAATATTCTGATTAACTTTGGATTTCACAGTACTATGGTTAAGTGGATAATGCAGTGTATCACCTCATCAAAGTTTTCTATATGTTTAAATGGGGGTATTCATGGCTACTTTAGAGGTGGTAGGGGCCTTAGACAAGGTGACCCTATCTCTCCCTATCTATTCACTTTAGTGATGGAAGTTTTTAATTTGATAATGATTAAGAATATTGCTGAGAATAAGGATTTTGGATATCACTTTGGTTGCAAGGAATTAAAACTCTCTCACATTTGTTTTGCTGATGATTTTCTTGTTCTCTGCAAAGGAAACAAAGAATCCCTTCAGGTCATAAAACAATCTCTTGAAGAGTTTGCTAAAGTGTATGGTTTAGATGCTAATCTTAGGAAGAGTGTTATCTTTTTTGGAAGTATAAAAGATGAAGTGAAGAGAGAATTATTACAAATTTTACCATTTAAATGTGGGAAGCTTCCTGTTAGATATCTGGGGGCACCTTTATTAGCTAAAAGACTCAGTGTTCAAGATTGTAAAGTCCTTCTTGATAAAGTTGAAAACAGAATTAATTGTTAGAGGAATAAGTCTTTATCATATGCTAGAAGAATTCAACTAATTGCTTCAGTTCTATCATCTATGCAGCTGTACTGGGCCTATGTCTATCTGTTGCCAAACACTATTATTAAAGATATTGATAAGATGTTCAAAATGTTTTTGTGGAATTCTGGTGAATCTGCTAGAGGAAAAGCTAGAATTGCATGGAAAATGGTGTGCAGGCCAAAAGAAGAGGGTGGTTTGGTATTAATCCTTTGAAAAGGTGGAATGAAGTTCTTCTTATTAGGATAGTTTTGGAAGATTTTGGAGAACAAAAAGTCCCTTTGGGCTGAATGGGTCAATGTGGTTAAACTAAAACATAAGAGTGTTTGGAATATTCAAGTTGATATTAATGATAGTTGGGGATGGAAAACTATGTTGAGTATAAGAAATATAATAAAGTATCATGTTATGTATGAGATTGGCAAGGTTGATTATGTATCTGTTTGGTATGATAAACGGAGTCCTAATGGCCCTCTTGGAAATTTTATTACTCAAAGGAACATTTATGATGCTAGATTGTATATGGATGCTAAGATCCATCAGATGATCATTGATAACAGATTGCCATGGCCTAATGAGTGGCCAAACTTATTTCTTGATCTTCAAAATATTTCTATGCCTAAACTGAATGAAAAGGAGGATAAAGTCCTATGGGTTACTAATGCTGGGCTTAAAGTATGTTTTTCCACAAAGCAAGCTTGGCTAGATTAGAGAGAAGATTTGCCCAATGTAGAGTGGAAAGATGTCATCTTGTTTAAGCAACTTATTCTAAAACATGGGTTCATTTTATGGCTTGCCATTCAAGGAAAACTCTTAATAAAAGGACAAAAGGGGTGAAGAGACTATGAATACATGGTGTGGTGAATGCCAGAAGGGTCTATGGGTGTGAGAGTTTTTTACAGCGCGCTCAATTCAGATGCAGGACTCTCCTATTAACATGCTCAGCTTTATGTAAACAGAGCACACGCAATGAATGGAATGACACTGTCAAAGCCGCTGTCGAGAGAGAAGTCATTTCTTAGTCTACACAAACTACCTTTTCTTATAAATTTAGAGATTAGTTCAAGCTAGTTGATTTATGCAGGGATTTGATAGGAAGAAGTAAGGAAAGTAACTTTGGTATGGCCGTAGACAAGTTACTTCTTGCTGCAACTGTGTACTATGTTTGGCAAGAAAGAAATAGGAGAATCTTCATTCAATAAAAGAGAACTGTGGAGAATTTATGCAAACAGATCAAAGAATATGTAAAGTGCAAGCTTATGACATTACAAGTTAAAGAATCCAAGAGTGTATCTGGTATGATTAGGAAATGGGATTTGAGTTTGAATAATGGATGGTTAAATGCTGAGATCAATAATGGGAGTTGAGTAATGGAGTGTTTGGGATAAGGGGCTTGACTTGCTGAGTCTCTTGGCATTGATTGATCCTACTCTGTTATCATCAAATATGTAACAGATTGTGTTCTGGAAGGCCTTTGCAATGACTAAAACCTTATATCTTAGAGTTGTCCTCGGTTAGAATCCTTATGCTCTTTATAAGTTTCTCAGTTTGGCCTTGGGAGGGACTGAGTGCTTATTTTGGGTCATTTGGATTTTAGCACAGGATGATGTACCATAAGGTAGGTGTTTAGTATTGTAGTAGGGTAAAAGGCTGGGTGTGCAATGCTTGGTGACTAGAATAGGGATTGCTTTTGTAGCTCTCGTGTCTAATCCATGTGTTACAAAGGAGGTTAGGTTGGATATATATAAGGGTATGTGTTTTTGTCCTAGTGATGCCTTCTCCTCTGTGTCTCTATTCCAATTGGTGTGCAGTTTAGATGTGAGATTCATGTGAAGGAAATATAGCTAGGATGAAAGAGCTCCTTATATATTGTGAATGTGGCTATACCTTGCACAATAATGCCTTCTCTTTTTCTCTCTTATGCCATTGTAGGTGATGGTTGAATGGTGTTTGAGAGATTAAGAGTTGGGAAATGTAATTGTGAGGGTATGGTATATTGATGCATTAAGGTGATCATGATAAGGTTAGATACACTGTCTAATCCTATCTCTGCTTGTGGGTTCTCTCAGAGATGAATAAAGTCTTACATTAGATATCTGTTAGCATTAGAAAGGTTATCTGTTAGCCGTGTTTTTATTAAAGTGATGGTCATTAAATATTCCCGAGCCTTGTATAAGAAAAACTTAGTTTACGGGAATTTATCTAAGCTAATTGGGCCTAGGTGTCGGGCTTAAGTCCATTGATAATAGGTCCGGCACAAAGTCAAGCCCAACAACCCAAGAAGGGTTTTATCTCTTGTAACTATAAAAAGCCCTCTCCAAGTGTGGAGAGGGTGTTGCTTCTCATTTTCTTTTCTAAGTGCAAGTAACCATCTCATTTTTCTTTCATTGTCTTTCTCTCTCTAGCTCTTTCTCTCTCTAAAATCTTTTTCTTATTTTTGTGTTCATGGTGATGAAATGATATCTCTAACATGTGGTATCAAGAGCCAAGGTTGGGTTTAGTGTTTTTGTTGTGGTAACTTAAGCCTATTGGTTCGACTTATTTATAAGAAAAAAATCATTCGACATCTTTTTTATTTTTTTTTTGCTTATTTGGTCAATCAAGCTAAACATTTTTCTTGTCATTTTTTGTTTTTTGTGGTTTGTTAAACGTTTTTCTTGCACAAACTATTTTGGGCTCATTTCGTGTAACAAAAAAAACAAGCATACTATTTGGATTACTTTTACTGTTAGATATTTTCATTTTGGATTCGTGGGTCAAAATCACACCGTTGCTTATTTCACAATATAAGCTCACAGTTTGCTTTGTTGGTTTAGCTTTTTGGTTTCATTTTACTAGTAGCTTTCTGTGGTTATCTCTGTTCGTAGCCTTTCATGGATAGAATTTGTTTGTGGCTTATTTCGGCTTAAACTTATTTTAAGAGCTTATTTTCTGTGGCTTAAAGGCTTATTCTCAGACTTTTTGGTTAGCTTATTTTTGTGGTCCACGGTTGGGACAAGAAGGTGTCATAGATCCTAGTTTTAAGGAGCAAAGTCATTGGTGCTTTTTGTTGGTTTCTCAACAAGACAAACTCAAGGACGGTTGTACGTTTTGGTTTTTTTGTGAAGGACACCGATCTAGCAATCCTTCTTCAACCGATCTAGTTCAACCAACATCCACCGATCTAGTATTTTTTCTTCAAGAACCGATCTAGTATTTTTGCTTCAAGAACCGATCTAACAATTTTGCTTCAAGAACCGATCTAGCACCTTCCCTTAAGGAACCGATTTAGCATTTTTTCTTAAGGACCCCAACTAGTAAACATCCTTGAAGACCCGATCTAGTTTTTTTAGCAAAGCACCGAACTAGCAAAGTTAAGAAAGAAACCGATTTACCAAGTCAATATGAACAAAACATATACGTTTTAAGTAATTTTTAGTTTTTCGGTTTCGAGTGATGGTTAACCACAGGACTTAAGACATACATCGTTGTGATCGTGACTCATTTTCGATCAACGTGGTATATTTGGTTTTTACCGACGATCACCGTACCATTCCGCGAGCTAAAAAGAACAATCGTTGCATGTTAAAAATTTTAAACGAAGAAGATATGTTTACATGGAGGGAAAACGTGTAACTTTATTAATCAAATTTCGAAATTAGCAACTTTAGTCCCTGGAATTAATAACCATTTCACCATTCGTCCTTTGTTAGCTTGTAAACCCTCTTTGTTAAAACATCATTACACCGTTTGTCCTTATTCCTTTATAACAGCCCGTTAGCCCTCCAAAGTGAATTTCAATTGCACTGTTTGTCCTTATTTGAGTTTTAATTAACCAATACTCATTTTAAGTTCAACATTTGTGCACCCGTCATCGTTTTAAGCTCATTTTTCGCCAACAAAAGCTCAAATTCTTAAATTTTAACCACAATTAATCATTGTTTCACGGTTTTTTCTTGATTTAGTAAAATCCCATAAAAGTCGATTCTTTTTACAGTTTAAGTCATAGATTTGTAAAATCCCGTGAACATTAATTGGTTTCTATCCACAACAACAATCACTTTACCCACTAAAGATCCTTGTTTATCATTTCACATCACTTTTGCAATGTCAACTCAACAAGACATTTATGCAGCCGGTTCTGAAAACCGCCCTCCTATGCTTAACAAAGAGAACTATGTTCCATGGTCATCACATCTTCTTCGTTATGCTAAGAGAAGACCAAATGGAAAGTTAATCTACAATTCCATTATAAATGGTCCTTATGTTAGACGAATGATTCCTGAACTAGGTGATGCAAATCGTGCGGTTTCTGTAAATGAAACCTTTCATGAACAGACAGATGATGAACTCACTGTAAATGTCAGATTGCAACCCGTTCTTCAGATAAAAGGAAAATGTACGTGTCAGTGCGTTTATCCTTAACAACAGAAAGAGAAATCTTTTTGGTCTTGAGCTACTTTCGAATCATTCAATGTTTGTTAGCTCAAGTTAATGGCTTATGTATAATTCAGTACATAACCCGGTCCTCAAAGAAAAGGGGAGTGTACGCTTCAGCGCGCTTTACCTTAAAAAGAAGAGTAATCTTCTTGTTTTCACTTCAGTAGATATGATAGTCATGACGTCGATGATAGAGTTAGAAAGTCTATTCAGTCATTTATTCGACGAATTATTCAAATGGAAAAAATCAGGTTGTTTCAAAGTCTTCCGCTGTTACTACTGCTGATGCATCCGATAAACGTCAACAACAACAAAATTCAACTTCATCTACTTCAACTCTAACAACAACTATCACTGCTGATGGAAACTTCGACTTGTAAATATTTTTGATCTTTCTCTTTATTTTGATTTATAAATATTTTTGAAAAAGAAAATACAAAAATATAAAACCAAGAAAAAGAAAATACAAAAATATAAAATCTGGAAAAACAAAATATAAAATCAGAAAATTTCAAAAATATCAAAAAGAATCTTCTCCGACATGTCTCTCGACAATCGATAACATTTGCGCACCTAGAAATGTTGATTAATATTAACACGGGTGAATAAATGATGTTCGAGCGAGAGTTTTAAATGCTTTCAAAACATGTCCTTTCACTTTTTCTTTACGACTTCTAAGTAAATTTCAGCTTAGGACTCGGTCTCCAAAGAAAGGAAAATGTTCATTTATGTACATTTATCCTACACAACGGGAAGTTTATATATTCTCGGTCTTGAAAAAAGTCATATAAACATTCAAAGTTTTGAATGCTCAAGAGAAGTACTAAGGAAAATGATGGTAAATAAGATACATCTCACATATTTTCCTGTTGAGCATAATTTTTCAAGATATTTTCAAAAAGAAAATTTCAAATTCTTTCAAAATTATGTGGTTAACAAACTCCCACTCCTAGTTTTCACTCTATTCTATAATTGAGGGGGAGTATAATAATATGATTCATTCTGCATGCACTCCTGTTCTCCTAAGACTTAGTTAGGCGCATGTGGATTTCGGACATTAACTTGTTTTTAATTCACTAATTGTCAAAAATTGTAAACATATATGCAATTTTTGAGGGGGAGAATAGTGATTAAAATGTGATCAATATGGATTAATAACGGATACGATCTTCAATCTATAAGTGCATTCCTAAATCTCGCATATGCTAAACTCTTTCATAACATGATACATATGTGTAAGGGGAGCTTTTTGGTAATTCTGAAAACACTTAATGTATCTTAAATGATTTCTCAGACACATTGATTGATTTTTTATCGAATGGTTTTATAGATCTTCATGGCAATACCCTAAAGACCGACCAACTATTGTTTCTCAAGGAGTTATAAAGCGGTTAAGGTTAGGTATGTTCGTTCCATGATCCAGGCAGAACCGGAGGGATCTATCCAATAACACTCCATTAGATAGAGTAGAAGTCCTAGGTATGATTGAAGAAATGAGTAAAGTAAGAATAAGGGAATAGTGCCGACGGAGATGGAGGTAGTACTGGAACAAATCCAACAAGGTATAAGTCATGAAGTCTCGGTAAGCATTGAAGGGGTTGAAGAATGAAAAAGAATTGTAAGGATAAAGGGTGTAAAGAAAGAAGCCCTCCATACAACCTTAGGCAGAAACAAGGTCAATGCATAATCTATCGGTAATCACAAAGATGATTCTAGTACTGAAAGACAAGTCATCATGGACCCATTGATGCAATGCACAACCCCCCGTAGCCACTCAAAATCTTTCAAAAGATTTTTGTTTCATTTCTCACAGAGATCAACACGTTTCTATCGGCTTTCTCATTCCGAGATCGTTGATATTGAAAAGGTGGCAGTCCGCTCCAGCCTACATTACCAAATAACAATGTGCCTTATAGATCTAGAGCCAACGAGATCCAACTAAAATCTCACTATGACACAAATTCCCAATATAATAAATGTCGACATCATTATACAACTTTGGTATCAATAAGTCACTCATTATCCTTGTTAATGGAAAATGGTATGTGTAATTAAGCACATACCAGCCAACATCAAACAAGCTCTCGGTAGGTGACTTGTGCGATTCTATATGAATCAAACTTGTGTCAACTGGAAAGAAACGATGGTGCGATTCTATATGAATCAAACTTGTTCCAATAAAATGAATTGATGACTCAATCAGAAAGATAGTAACTATCTGATTCACTCATATCGTGTTGTCTGCTTTGAGACGTTCCGGTATTGAGAACAAGCAAGTACGGTGAATCTAATGCATACGCGTTAGAGGATCTAACACTTTGAGCTGGAAACCCTGTCAAGGAGGTTCTTCTAAATTGAACCTACCTGATCACAGGTACAGTATTTATACTGTTAAACGGTCCTCACAGAACCGAAGGTTAATTCAACCGAATCTCGACGAATGACAAAGCCATATTCGTCCATAACTGCTGTTTATCACTAACATTTAAATGCAGGTACAAACGACGGTGTTGCAGCCTCATTCCAGCAGAGTCCGATTCATTACCACATGCTCATACTCAAACAACAAAGACATACTATAAGCATCAAGATTCAAGAATCAAGAAAGCTCAAGAATTAAAGACAAAGACTTCCGCATACTCTGATATTAAAGATAACTCCTCAGAAACCAAGCTTCAGGGGAGATTATTAGCAAGCTTTCAAGAAGATGCAAAGTATGAGCATGTTGGTCAAGACACAAGATCGCAAGGTGGCAAAGACGATCAAGACTGAAGGATAAAGATTTAAAGATCTCGGACGTAAAGACGAAGTCGAAAGACAATGACAAAGGCTCAAGATCAAAGATCACACAACATGAAGGAACAAGCCTACAACATAATAAAGACCAAAGACTCAAGAACTCAACGACAAAGCAATCTCAAGAAACCCAAGACCATGTTATGACTGTGAACATGGAAGCTCGGAATCTATCAGAAACCAAGCTTCGGGGGAGATTGTTAGCCTCAAAATATTAAGTCGAACAAGGAAGCTCGATCACTCAACGAGGAAGCTTCGGTCTTTAATTAATTATATGTTGTAATAGGCTAGAAAGGGTAAACGAGCTTGTTCATGTAATCTAATCAGTCACGTGTTTTGGGCTAAAGCCCAAGTATTCCTAAGTAATCCCGAGCCAGACCCGTAGAAAGCCTATAGGTATGTAAGCCTCATGGTGTAAGTATAAATACCCCTCTCCAAGTGTGGAGAGGGTGTTGGTCTCATTTGTATTTTTCACTTGTAATCAACCAATCTAATTTTCTCTCTTTATTTCTCTCTACTTTCTCTCTCTAGAAACTAGCCCAATCACAAGAATCATCACCCGTGTTATGAATTAAACGATCCTACAATTGGTATCAGAGCAGGTTTGAATTCGTGATTGATTCTAGTGGTTAAACAAGATCAAATTCGTCCTTATTTTTGAAGAAAATAAGCCCATGGCTCATAGCTTATTTTGGGCTTATTAGTTGGTAAATCTTGGTGTTTTTCATGCTATAAATGCTAAGGAAGGTGTATTATTACTATAACAAGAGAGTTTCAAGCTCCTAGCTAGCTTAATAAGCTTATAAGATTAGGATTATATTTGTGTTCTTCGTGGAGAGTTGCTTTGTTTTGGATGATCCACAAGGTAAAAGCGTGTTATTTTGTGTTAAAAGATTTTAAGATTATTTGGTCGAATTATGCTCATTTCGAATTGAAGTTCTTCACGGCGGTTTGCTTATAATATAATACTCTTGATGACGGTTTGACAAGATAGGGAACAAGATTCGTGATTTGAGGAAAAAGTGTACTCAACGAGTTGGATATTGGTCAAGGCGTGTTGACGTTTATAATTAATAAATTAGGTGGCGAGTTGCTTTGTTGGTGGCGGTTTGTTTTGTTGTGGCGTGATGGCTTTTATTATGGCGGTTTGACAGGTTTGGAGGCGAGTTGATTATTTAATTAGCAAAAAATACATCGTTAATATATCCTTTTTTCCATTTTAAAGAACGAGTTGCCGAAACAACGGCGGTTTGTTTATTTAAATCTTGGAGACGTGTTGAAGTTATCAAAAGGCGAGTTGATTAAGAAAACTGGCAGCGGTTTGCATAATTATATTGACGGCAGTTTGCTTATTTTATCTTGGCGGCGGTTTGGTCTTTTTAGACAGCGGTTTGATTATAATATTAGGCAGCGGTTTGAGATTACTTGGTGGCGGTTTGCTTGAGAATAAGCGGTTGGTGCTTTTCTCAGTGGCGGATGGTCATTATCGGGAGTGATTTGACTTATCATTTTTAATAGAAATTCGTATAGTAACCTTCGGACTTTGAACATTTACACGGACCTTAATCAAATATAATAAAACATCAACATAATTATAATTCAAGGACTTAAAGACATTATTTAAACAGCAAACGAATCTTAAACAAAAATTATTCACATTACGGTTTTATTAGTGATTTTGTAAAATCCCGTTTAAAATTGTTTCGGTTAATCTTGAGACTTGTAAAATCCCGAATCGTTAAATCAAGATGTTAATATGTCGGAAGATATCCAATATGCCGGTTCAGATACACGCCACCAATGCTTGATAGAACAGACTTTGAATCTTGGCAGCAAAGGATTCGTCTGTATTGTTTGGGAAAAGATAATGGAGAGAACATAATGAAGTCTATTACTGAAGGTCCATTTCAAATGGGAACGGTCGTAGAAACTCTTGCTGAAGGAACTGAGGGTGCACTTCATCTAGGTCCAGAACGTGCTAGAGTCTTTGGGGACCTTTCAGCTGAAGATAAGGAAAGGTATAAAGCTGACATTCGTGCTACGAATATCTTACTTCAAGGTATACCAAAAGACATCTACACACTCATCAACCACTTTCTGACGACAAGGACATTTGAGACAATGGTAGATGATTCTGGAAGGTTCCGAATTGACTAAAGGGATGACCGGGATTCTCAATTATACTTGAAAATTTGAACACTTCTGGTCAAATCAAAAGGAGAAAACCATCATGTTTACTATGTTAGGTTTCAAAGCTCATTAACGGGAAATGAGAAACATTAAGATGGACATGCCCAGAATGCAGCTTAATCTCTAAGTTTGTGAAACAACATGTTACCTGAATGGAGTAGATTCATACTGAAGTCAATAAACAGAGTTTGAAAGAGATAACTTTGATCAGTTCGTATGCTACCTTGAAGCAGCATGAGGGACATGCTAATGAGAACATATTGATTGATGGAACGGTCTTCAGTCACCGACTAATGACCCTTTGGCGCTTGTGTCTAATGCATCTAATCTGAAAGTATCCAACACAATCATCTGAGTCTCCACAATCCTCAAGTCAACCATCACTTGTTGATACTTTTCAATGGATCAGGAAGCTCACTTAACTGACAACTTAATCGGAGAGTCTAAACCAACACACTTCCCTCCTTACTCAATGTACAAATCGCATCTTCCTCAAACAAACAATCAAACTCAGACGTCTTATAATGCAAGGAACAAAGATACAGTTCAAGACGACACGAGTTGTAGTTCAAGATGTTCATGGTAGATACAGATGTAAATTGGCAGTTTCTGTCTGTTTTTGGTCATTTAAGTCCGTTTTTAATGGAAAAAGGTATGTGTATTTAAGCACATACCAGAATTACTGAGGAAGGAGAAGTTGTATGCTAAGTTTACTAAGAGTGAAGCAGTGATGAATTGGGAAGTACCTACGACACCATCCGAGATATGATTATTCTTAGGATTGGCAGGTTACCTACCTACGTTTCATCGTAAACTTTTCTAAGATTGTTAAACCCATTACTTCCCTAACTGAGAGGAATCAGAAGTATGAGTGGGGCGCAAAATGAAAAGAGGCTTTCCAGACTTTGAAGAATGACTTTTGTGAGGCTTCGATAAATCGAATGCAGTGGTTGATGCGTTAAGTAGAAAGGGAGAGTGAAACTAAGATGAGTAAGAGCAATGTCCATGACTATCTAGTCAAGTGTTAAGGACAAGATATTGGCTACTTCAAGTGAGACGTCCAATGTAGAGAATGCGCCAGCAGAAATGCTGCGTGACCTGGACCAACAAATGGAAAAGATGGCAGATGATGGTTAGTACTTTATGGATTAAATTGTATAGTGAGTATGAGTACAAAATTTGCTACCATCCAGGTAAGACAAATGTGGTGACTGATGCGTTAAGTAGGAAGGAACGAGTGAAACCTAGACGTGTTCGAGCGATGGCTATGACCATTCATTTGCGCTTATTCACGAAAAACGTCTTGAGAAATAGTCTAATGACCATTGTGTAACTCAATGTGTCATCGAAAAAGACTAGTGGCCATCGTGTAAGTCGCAACATCTTGGATGAAATTTTGATATCATATCAAATTATATTGTGGATTTTCACAATCTTTTCGTTGACCCTTTTATGTCACCGTTTTACACGACATTTGAACATTGTTCTAATTTGTTTATTTCATTGGTCACTCTACTTCCGACTCCGAATTGTAACATTCGTTTATACCCCGAAAACGCCATAGTCATCTTATAACTAATCGTCTAGAACGTATCGGTTGATTGGAATACGATTTTACACGTATAAATTTTTAGCATTCTTTTTCATAAAAACCTCCCCGTTTCAGAAGCACGACTCATTAATGTTTCGTTCTTTTTCCCTGGTACATATTGTGATTTTGAAGAATCGTACCGCCAAGGAGACTTTCATATCTTGCATATTGGATTCTATGTCAAGGACGTCATACACCGTTTTACTTTCTATTCGTGTTGTTGGTATTCTTGAAGCATTTTTTATGCCATTTTTATTGGCTCATTAGTATAATTTAGTTTTCGTTGTTTTGGAATCCATAAGACATGTGTGTATATAAGTTGTGATCATTTGAAAAGGGTTGGTATAATATCTTAGATGATGGAGAGTAGGATTGGCGTAGTATTTGATAATTTTGAGGAATTTGGTTGAAATTTTGTGGTATGTCGAAAAATATATTTTATGAAGAAAATTAGAATGTGGTTTAAGGATGTTGTAAAGGTCTTTTTATAAAAGTTAGGCTTAAAAATATGTTAGTACTTGTTGAGACGGTCGTTTTGATATAAAATTCGACCCATAACTCCCAAAAACGAAGTTTTTATGGTCAAAAGAAGTTTAGAAAAAGTTTCGCAAAAATTCAGCTCATAAGGTAAATAATAGCTTGCTGACAGAATCGTAAATGGGCGTTTTCATCATTTCTATATCATTTTGGGTCTCGGCTAAAACACGAAAGTTGTTCGGAATATCGTTTTGCATAAAATTCGCGAAATTTTGTCTAAAAGTGCATAAAAGTGTGGTTTTTACTCAAAACGCAGGTCTGTGTTTTAGTTTATAAAAATTCAGCAACTGTAGGGAAAAGTGAACTGATACAGTTTTTAACTTGAGATTCGGGCCCTTTCTGGTCCGAACCGGCCTTCCATTAAAACATAAAAATTGTTTAGTTTGATGTTTTCTACAAAAATTTACGAGTTTTAGTCTAAAAATACTAGACGATAAGAAAACATTAGGTTGAAATTTAGCGAATTATCCTTTTGGAAAAATTGGAGTAGTTGTTGAATTTTGTTGAAAAGTAGGGTTTTGAGCGTTTTAGTGTCAGTTTGAGTCTACAAAACGTTAACGAATATTATTAGATGACTAATAAATTATTGGAGGTGTCCAATCACGTTTAAAAATAGTAAGTCTAAATTAGGAAACTCTATATATGTAAGCATAACGTAGAAACAAGAGTAAGTATATAGATAATAGGTGCGTCGGTATTAGCGGGAAACTTAATATTTTATTAGGCAATACAAACATCTTCGAATATCCGAACGTTCCAGAAATAGTAACTTTCTAAAATTAGTATACCTCTCAAAAGCATATGGTTTTTAAATAACTTAGGATGTACACACATTTGGATTCCATTATTCTTTTATATATGTATGACTTATGTGTCATTTTATTTTATCTTCCCTTTTCCTAATTGCGCACCATCGCTTTTGGTCGCGGTTATAATCTCTTGTATTCATATCCTCCATCGCCATCGATATCATGTACCTCATGACGATTCTGGCTAAACCCTTTGAAACCCTATCATCTTGTAACCATTTCACCGATTGCTTCATAAACTACTCTTCACTACTCTCATGCAAACCACTTGCTATTTTATAAGTCATTGTAAGGTCACCTTATAAATTTGTAGGTTCCCGATTTACACTTTCACTTCATAACCCGAACCACAAATCAAAGCAAGAAACTAGAAAAGAGAAGAAAAAAGATTGTTTTTAGAGAGAGAGAGAAGGAGAGAGAGTTGAGAGAGAAAAGAGAAAAAAGATATATTAGAAATGAAAAAACTAGATATTTTCGAGATAATGAGAATTTAGATAAATTTTTTTCAAATGGAAATTTCTATATTATATATCCTAGACGCGTGGGATTTCTTAACTAGGACCCGGGCATCAGGTTTTGTTTTGGATTAAACCCGAAAACATATTACAATATAGATTATCTATCGGTCCGATTCCGAAATATTTGTATTACATCGTTAAACTAAATAAAGACCGAAGTCTCCATCGTAGAGTAACCGAGAGTCCTTGTTCGGACTCAATAATTTGAGGCTAACAATCTCACCGAAGTGAGGTCTTGAACATAAGGAACGGCTTCTTTATTGACTCAATATATTGGGCTAACAAATCTCCCCCGGAAGGAAGTTCATTGATGACACTCCTTCATGAAGATCCAGTGAGATTGCTTTCTGCTGTCGTTTCTAGTCGAGTGTTCTTGTTTTCTTTGTTTTTTGTTATAGACTTGTTACTTCATGCTTTGCGATCTTGGACTTTGAGCCTTTGTCATTGTTCTTTATCGTCTTTTCCATCTTGCGTTCTTTTGTTTTGATCCCACATGCATCATACTTTTGCATTTATCTTGAAAGCTTCTAATTCAGAGTTAGCGGAAGTCTCATTATCTTTTAACTCTTGAGCTTTATAGATAGTATTGTCTTCGTAGTTGAGCATTTGAATGGGCATTGAGGTTGTCGGTTACCACCGTTTACCTGTGGGTTAACGTTAGTGAATAAACGTGAGGAAAATTGATTTAAAAATCAATCGACGTGTCACTCGTTAAAGACGTTTTTGTAACACATCGATACGAGTGTCTTCGGTTTTCTCAAACATTCATAACCGTCAATTCATTTACTGGACAAATCGATTTAGTTGTCACAAGTTTGTTCATATAGAATCTCGCAAGCTCATCCTACTCGCAGTGCTGTTTGATGATGACACTGGAAGGATTTCCTTTCGTCATTGTGTAATACAAAGAGTTCAATGATGAATGTTCTGCCAATATCACATGATATTGCGTAGGACTCTTGATACACAGGCTTGTGAACCTGATGATGTTCAACAAGTGTTTGAAAATGGAATGTGTCCTACGAGATTTTGATTTAATTTCTTGGTTTAGACTGTTTAGTGCTTTTTTGGTTTTGGTACTCGGAGGCTGGGAGCAGATTGCCACCACTATTTAATATCAAACGATCTCGGATTGAAGATGTTCAATAGATAACGTGTGTATCTTCGTGAAAACGAGCAAGTTTTGTTGAGAGGATACTTGATATGGATGGGGAAGGGTTGTTGTGCATGCATTCACTGGGTCCATGATGTCGTTTTTCATTAACAGCAATCATCTTGTGTTATACTTGATAGCATATGTATTGTCCCGGAGTATTCTGCCTTGAAGTTGTGTGGAGGGCTTCTTTGTTTACACCTTTATCTTACATTTCTTTTTAATTCTTCAACGCCGTCAATGCTTCACCAAGACGTTCATTTCTAACACCTTGTTGTGATTTGTTTCCAGTGTTAACTCTAATCTTAGTCGGCATTATTCCAATATACATTCATCTTCCAATCTTATCCTAAGGACTGTTATTTCTCATCTTTGGGATTATCCTTGGGTAGGATCCTCGGTTTTGGTTGGATCATAGGATTGATTCCTAACCTAACCACCTTATGGACTTCTAGAAATCGTCGTCGTGAAAATTTTGATGTTGTTGGGTTTTAAGATCGAACCATAAAACCTTTTCTTTCTGTTTCAGCACTTGAGTCATTTAGAATACATATTTTGAATACATTTTCTCCCCTTATTTTAATAATAAACACTTTGTTTTTGATTAAAACCTTGTGATTAATAATATGTCTTGAAAATTCTTTGGGAAGGATTATATGGTAGCATGAATGGTTGGAACATTTTGAAATGTTTTTAATTACTAAGAATGGTCGTTGTTGATGTATCAATGAAACATTAAAAACTTATGTTTTTCGAAAAGCTCCCCCTCAATAATAGGACCAATTAATAAATTGTTGTCTTTTGAAAACACTATGAGGGATGGAGTGCTGAACACATAATTTTGAAAGATTATGAATTATCATCGAGAAATTCATGAAAAATTATGTTCAACTTTTTGAAAAACTAAATGTTAGAGGATTCTTTCTAATTGGTAAAGGGTAAGCGCACTGGAAATCTGAAAACTATCCTTTTTCTTGTGCTAAAGATTATTGAATGTCTTGTAAGAAACAGCTCCAAGGAACGAGAATCGTTAATTTTCTCGTTGTGAGGATAAGTTTAACCTTCCTTTATTTTGAAGTCAGGTTTATGTACTGATATTTGCACATAAGCCATTTAGAAATTAGAAATGTCACTGTTTTGAAACTAGTATGCAACTATCGCTCGAACTTTCATTTACACACCCCGTGTCAAATGTTAATGACATTTCTAACACGTAATGTTATCGATTCCAAGAGATATGTCGAGATGAATCTTTTGGAAATTTTTTTTTTTCTGATTTTTGTATTTTCTTTTTGATGTTTTTTTTTTTTGTATTTTGCTTTTCTCAAAAATATTTACATGTGATGTTTGATGATGATATCAAGGCAGGGACTCATTTGTCAGAACCTCCAGTTCTCCGCTGGAAGACAAACATCACATACCATCCTTCTGAAACAATGATACTTAAAACGATTATCCTCAGGACGGGCTTTCGTACACATTGTCGCTAATTGGTATTCAGTTCTGACAAAATATAATTCAATTATACCATTTTCAACCTGTTCCTTTATGAAATGATATGAGTATGGATGTGTCTTGTTCTAGAATGTTGTAGGGGTTGCATGGATATTGCTATGGCATGACTGTGAGTCGCAATACTACGGTATTTTTGTTGTTGTTGAAAGCCATAATCTTGAAGTTGTTGTCCTCATCCACATTACTGAGCACCAATCTTGCAGTTTAAGCCACTTTTACTTGCCTCTGTGAAGGACATTGCAGTGATGTTTTGTTTCTTTGACATCCAGATTACAAGTTTATCACCAAGGAATGTATCCCTCAGAAGTGCTTTTCCGAGTATCAAGGCATCCGGCATGATCAGCGTCTGAAAATGCTGTTAGTTCAAAGGCCCAGAAAGTCCTTTGATACCATAGTCCATGTTAATGGTACCCTTTAGGTATTTAATAGATTCTTTTAACCTCTTGAGGTTGCTTTTGAAGTTGGTGTGCTTGATAAGTGCACAATAAACATACTCTTGCACTAAGTCTGGTCTACTAGATGTCAAGTACATGAGTGACCCGATTTTACTACCGATAATCAGATTGGTCTACGGGTTTCTCCACTCAAATCTACATCTAGTTTGGGTTTTGTAGCCAATGGTGTACCAATGGAGTGACATTTGTCCATTATTATGCTTTTTTAGAATCTCTAAAGGTACTTTGCCTGATTGATAAATTATACCTTTTTGGGGATGGTGGATCTGAAGTCCTTAATAAAGAAATTTCATCTCCACCATTAAGGGACATTTCAAATTACTGTGCACATTAATTTTTCAAATCGTTTTGAATATTTAGGTTTGTCTAACCAAAAATTATGTCATCAACGTAAATCTGCAAAGTAGAATATCTCCCCGTATTTTATCTTGAATAAAGTTGGCGTCAATTTACCTTTAGTAAATGCCTTTGGACATTAGGAAGGTTTGTTAGTTCATACGTTACATGCGCTTGGAGCTTGCTTTATTCCATACAAAGCTTCCTGTGTAGGTTTCTTATTAGATTTTTCTGGATGATCTGGATCAACGAACCCATCTGGCTGAGCAACATAAACCTCTTCCTTCAGTGGACCATTAAGAAATGCGGTTTTCACGTCCATCTATTTTTAGATTGGAAAAGGAACTTGTGTGCTGCGTGGGCAACAAAAATCTGAACTGCTTCCAAGCGAGCAACTGGAGAAAAATGATTTCTCAACCCCTTCAATGCCCTATTCCATGAGCTTAACCTTTTCAGCACAAGGTCGTGCTTTGTTGCGTATTCCGTTGATTCTTCTTCCTTCTTGTTTCTTCCCAACCCTTTAGCTTTTATGACTTCATCTTGACAAATGGTTTGTCGAACTAGTTCCCAGACTTTTTAGTTGCTCGAACTGATGAAGTTTTCATTCCTGACATTTGCTTCGATCCATGCAGAATCTGCACTGCCCTACCTTAATGTTCTTTGGTTCAACAATACTCACCGTGAGTGTGAACATACACATTTCAGGATCTGTGGTAAGCTGTCGTCTTGTTTGAACTGGCATGGTTGGATTTCTACGAACTTGTTCTAATGGATGATCTCTGGTCCATCGGTAATCATGACTTTGTGGTTGAAATAAATGCACATCGGTATTATCAATGTTGCGTGAGGAAGACTCACCAATTTCTTGTCACCGATTGTCCAAAAAGGATATTGATAAATTATCTTCTTGAAATGATGCATTCGGCGCTTGATCATTGTTGTTTTCCTCAGCTTGATCGTGTGTTGGATTGTAATATTCTTCAAGTAAAGGACTGAAGAGAAATTCTAACCCTTGATTTGACGAATCTGTCTTTTCTACTGAAGGAACAACATTTTGTCTTGGGGGCACGGGGTCAGAGTTGTCATAGTCTGACGCCTTTTGTCCTTGAGGAACGAGGCCTGAAGCGACATTTTCAACAGACATCTCTTGTCGTTGAGGTTTTGCAGGGGCAGATTCTCTTCTCTTAGGCAAATGATGTGTAGTGACTGGTTTTGACAAGTCGTTGTTCACATTAACTTGGGAGGCAAACCGTGGTTTTGAAATTCTAGGTCTTTCAGACTTAAACGCAGTCGGTTGTCTAACAACGGATTGGTTTTTGAGTGGTTGTCCAACCGGTTTTCCCAAGATTGATGGCTTTGCAAACTTAGTATTCACACTATTTCCTGTTAGTTTCCTTAACTCATTTTTTAATGCTGCAATTGCAAACCCCTTTTTCTGAATCTGAGCTAATTGTAGGTTCTCGATTTACACTTTCACTTCATAACCCGAACCACAAATAAAAGCAAGAAACTAGAAAAGAGAAGAAAAAAGATTGTTTTTAGAGAGAGAGAGAAGGAGAGAGAGTTGAGAGAGAAAAGAGAAAAAAGATATATTAGAAATGAAAAAACTAGATATTTTGAGAAATGAGAATTAGATATTTTCAAATGGAAAATATCTATATATATATCCCTAAGACGCGTGGAATATTTAACTAGGACCCGGGCTCGGGTTTTGTTTGGGATTAAACCCAAAACATATACAATATTAGATTATCTATCGAGCCCGATTCCCGATAATATTTTATTACAACGTTAACTAAATAAAGACCGAAGCTCCATCGTAGAGTGACCGAGCTTCCTTGTTCGACTTAATAAATTGAGGCTAACAATCTCCCCCGAAGTAAGGTCTTGAACACAGGAACGAGCTTCCTTTATTGACTCAATAATATTGAGGCTAACAAAATTTAATTTGCTATTATTTTACGAGTCATTTTACTTGGGTCTTACAAAATATTTGTTATCGCCTAAAAAAATTATATATATACATATATAATAATAATAATAATTTTAGAAAATGACTTTAGTTCCACATTATTAACAGTTTCAAAATTTATTTTGAGTTCTATCTTAAAAATAGTATGGTTTATACACTTAAATATATGAAACATAACACTAGTTTGACGAAACTGAGCATTGCATTACTATTCTTAAATTATACATAGTCGTGCACCTATGTATAATTTAGAAGGAGCCATGCAAGGCTGAATAGTAGTCACCTTAAGATCTTGATAAAGATCAACTTTTTATCCGTAGTTCTGAAAAACAAGATTTTTGTGTGGTATGCAAGTAGTACAAATTGGGGGCATCCGCATATGTACCCTTATCTTTTCTCGAACGAATTCTCCATATGCGGGTACGTTTTGACTTAACAACCGTCGTTCTAATTTTCCTTTCATTTCTCTCCATGATGGAAATTCTTTAGACCGCTCGTCTAATTATCGGCCATTGATACCGGACTTAGAGGTTCTGACGTTTCTATGCTTTCTTCTCGACCCACCTTCTTTGAGTAACGTTGGTAGATCTCCGAGATGCCTCCGAATGTGAATAATGAATTATGAAAGAATGGGTTTACGTATATCCGTTATGATGTTCGCCTTTCTTTTGACTCGAAATTCGTTCGTGTGGACCACACGTTGACTTCGCTCTTCAATTACTAACTTTGTCTCTTACTTCCTTTTATTCGAGAATTGTTGTATGGATTTTCTTTTTTTTGGTTGTGTATCGACCGCTGTGAACTTAATGTGCTAACTGTGACCATCTTACGAATTGATGACTTGATAAGTTCCTTGTTTCCTATTGTCTTATCGCCAACACTTATATTATATCCTTTGCTTTAAGGACCCTTACGACATTCAATTCGTTCCCTCATACCATTGCTTACACATTAGGTGATTAATACCACTTGTTCTATCTTCGTTGCTATCTTGTTACTTTGTCAAAACCCCGAACACAAACTGCATTAAGCACCACCATGGGCTTGTATAAAATTTTTATGAATCTTTATGAAAATTTTACAAATATTTCACAAGTGTTTAAATTACCAAAATGACCTTCTCAAGTTAAAGAGTCGATTCTAACCCCCCCTCTTTCGTAAAAACCATAACTAATATTTATAATAACACCATGCCCTATCTTTCAAATCACCTTTTTATACATCATATTTTAATCACGCCTTAATGATATGACCAATTTAAACTTCGTTTCCACAAATGTTTCCTAAAAATTCGAAAATAGACCTCTACGATCACAACCATAAACTCGAGTTTCAACAAGTTTTTATACATACATTCATTCTAAAAATCTTCAAAATGACCAAAAATGATTCTTGAACCTATTTTGCCTCTAATATGAACACCATTTTTATCAAGAAAGAATAGTTTAAAATTCTCCTTATTAGTGGTTTTGTTTTCGAATCACCAAAACCTTGATAAATCCATATAATCATATTGCACCATTTTAAAGGTATTCTAACATTTTAACACCATAACCAAATGATCCTTACTTTTTCATAATAAAGAAAGTGCCTAAGCCTAGTGTTAAAGCAATATATAATCCGGGACAAATTTTTCTTAACGGTGGTAGAATGTGACAATCCGTCTTTTAATATCCATATTTAATTCATATTTCATTCTCATTTTTCTTGTAAAGTGAACTTTTATGTTTTACGGTTTACGCGATTCATAATTTCTCGTTCTTGTTAATCTTAAGCCGATATAGGCAGTTTATCCGTTTAAGTGTAACCGTCTTTATTTTTATCTTTAAAAATTCCCCGTATTTAAGGTCACTACTAATTCTAATCTCGTATCTATTTTTATAAATTTAAATAAGTCATTTTTATTATTTTAGCTGATTATTATTAAAACAGTCAATTTTGAAACTTTCGCGAATCGTACAATTTAAATTATCCGCTTTTCAAACGAGATATGGTCACTATGACTTCCAAGTAACGCTGTTTGGTCTAACCAATGCACCGGCGGTGTTCATGGATTTAATGAATCGTGTCTGTAAGTCTTGTCTTGATAAATTCGTAATCGTATTCATCGACGATATTCTCATTTATTCCCGAGCAAGAAGCGAAGGCATGGCGACAATCGAGAGCCGGGACGTCGCTCCCGTAAGGATAGGAGAATGTAAACCCCGTATTTAAGGTCACTATTTATTCTAAAATTTATTTCTATTTTTATTTTTAAGTAAATTTATTAGTTTCACTTTTATCCGATTGTGAGCCGTACTTAAGAATTTATTTCGTCTTCGCGACTTAAGCAATTTAATATTCCCATAATATTCTCCCGATGATTATAATTTACCTCATTGTCATTTTCTGTGTCGTTTCACGATTACATAAATTCTTGCTTAAACCTCGCGTTTTATATTTAACTTTACCATTACTTAACTAATACTTACCCTAAACTTTAAATAAATGTTATAACAATAAAAACCAAAAAAATAATAATATAATGTTAATACAAAAGGCCTAGGGGGCCGATTTTGGTTACCAACACACACAAATACATTTACACTTTCTATAAAAACATCATATCACTCTCATCTCCCCATACATGCAAACCACCTATCTTCTCAAAATTCTCTCCTCCTTCCTCTTGGTTGTTGCTGCCATACCTAGCCACCAACACCACCATCACCTCATAAATTTTTCCTACTTATTTTCTACACTAAATCAACCATCTTGTTGTCCTCAAAAAGTTTTAAGTGGTGAAGAGAAGTCTAGGGTTTCTTTTTGGTTCCTTTCTTGGTGATTCTTGAAGCAAGTTAATTGGGGTTTTATAAGGGAAATTATTACCATTATTTAGGAGTATTAGTGGCATTTTAATTGGTGATTTTGGGAGTCTGGTGGTTCAAACCAGCCAACAAACACAATAGGAGTGTTTGTGTTTTGATTTCCTTGTCTAAATCATAATCTTGTAAGGTTGTTTCTTTATCCTTGATTTTTCCTTTGATTTTGATGCATGCAATTAAATGTTTGATCTCTAGAAATGCATGTATTTGATGACCATGAGGATGTGTGACAAATGTTATGGAATTGCATGCGGGTTGATGATGATTAAAATGATGTTTAGATGAGTTTTAGAGAAAATAATTAAGGTTGTTTTAGATCAGTAGCAAAAACGTATGTTTTCTCAAATATTTTTGGCCTAGAGCCTGAGATTAAATTATATGGTTGAATATATATAGGCATTAGCATCATGTGATTGTTAGATGTTAAACCAATTCTTCCGGATGAGGAAGTTATGGTCAAAATAAGAAAATAGGTCAAGTCTGGACCTTTGATTAGAAAACATGTTAATCTCCAGGTTTTTAACTAAAAGTTTGAGTTTTAAAGCATGGGTCAGTACTATACATCTTAGGGAAGCTCCATCATTTTTCCTCACATCCATTGCTATTATAGATTAGGATTTATGGTCTTTTCTGTAAAGAGTAGGAATTTAGTCAACTTTTTGTTTTGACTTACGATTAGTAAAAATCCATTTCCCGTGGATTGGTAAATGGTTTGATTGATTGGCTTAATGTTTTGAAAACTAGACTTCAAGTTATTTTCAGGAGTGAAATCCATTTGTTTTTACCATTTATAGATTAGGAGATACAAGTCCATGAACATGAGTCAATTCCAGAATTTTAGTTTTTTCGTCTTGGCTAAAAATTGTAAATGCGTAGTTAATAACCATATCTAAAATTGGAATTAGATGGCAAAACTTGGTAGATGTTTAATTACATATAAGAGCAGGTCACACACCAATTTGAGAGTAAAAATACCTTAGTTAAGTCTAGGTGCAATATTGTGCATATCTTAGAAACATATCCTATACTTGTCAAACTATTCTTACATATTGTTTTACTTATATACCATACTAAGTCGAGTCACATCCTATAGGTTGTCGATGATTGTTGGTGGCCTCTCTCGATACATATATTCAGCTTCTCAATCCTCGTCACTTATTCGACTTACGATGAGTTCATAGCCTCGCCTTTCAAATATTTTTCTTAAACCCCGCGAGGGAGAGACATGCTAGTTTTCTAAAATGAACACAAGTAGTTTTCTTGTATGCTTGGACCCGATTATATGAGGTATGTTGCTTGAGTAGCTTTACGTCAAAAGACCCCAATCGTGAGCCGTTAACTACCTATGATGGGTAGCCGCTTGCACAATAAATAGCGCTATGGGTTAAGCAGTCCGGTTCGGTTTTTGGGCTTTGGATCCGTTTGTGAGCAGTCCCAATGTACGGACCTATTGTGTCGAGATTTTTAGTAGGTATATGATGTAATACCTAACCTTAGGGGCAAATGATGAATATTGTTGGTATATGATTATGATTATCTTAATTATGCGGAATGGGATCGGTGGCACGAGCTCAATGCAACTGTTGGTTAATAGCTTGTCTGGCCCACAAGTCTATATGATGTTTATGAATATTATAATGCTTGTGTTTAACTCTTTATCATTTATAAAACCTATGAATTCACTCAACGTTTCGTTGACTTTTAGCATATTTTATCTCAGGTAATCAAGGTTAAAGGATTGGAGGCTCAAGAGAAGGATTTGCGCTAAACTTTTGTCCATCATTTGAAAATCCATTCCTTAAATGAAAACTTGTTTTAGTTTGTTTATGTCAACTTGTATAATATTATGGTAACGATGCTTTGGGACTACGCTTTTGAACTCTGAAACCAAGGAATGGAAATGTTTGCTTGTTTTTAAAACGCCTCTTCGAGTCGTTCTTTATATTCTTGTGACTATTGTACTATGAATTTAACACCCAATTATTGGTTCCGCTGCGAGTAAATTTAGGGGTGTTAAAGTTACCACTGCAATTTCTAAAGCTATTACTTTGTCAATAATGCAGATTTAGGTCAGGTTACCCATTGACACCCCTTTTGTCCAACTTCGTACCCTTTTTGAAAATCAGTTTTATTTTTGCAACTAACCTTGATTTAGAACACACATACATCCAAATCAAAATCTCCACAAAACCCCAATCTAAAAAAGCTATAATATCTGAACTTTACTAAAAAAATTCAAGATTTAAAGTAAAGTTTATAACATGGGTTTATATTAAACAATTACAATACATAAGAATCAACATCAAAACCTCACAATAGTAAAACGCCCAACATATTTTCAATATTATGTCTTACCGATCTTCTGGTTGCAAGCTTCAATTGAATCTCAAAGCGAAGAAACACTGTCTGGGTTGATGTATGCATCTTCCCTAAATTTGTAATCATAAAACATAATTAGTAATCATAAAACAAAAAGATTTGACGAATTGTTTTGGCTTACCTGATCTAAATATGGATGAATGCGGTGTGTTTTGGTTTTGTGGAAGAATCAACTGCGTGTTTTTGTATTGTGTGTTTGATGAGTCACAATGTTTGAAGACACGTGTTTAAGAAGCAACAAGAGAATAGACATCAGTAATTAGAGATGAATAAAAAACTAGAAGGACCATTCACTGTGAGTAGAGAATGAATATAATACAATTGTTGTATGATTAATATATTAGGGTTACTGTAACTTTGTGTGTAGTTACTGTAGCACCTGTGAGATAAAATTTTTGACAAACATAATATAGTATAATACTCTTTGTATTGCTTGAGGAAGCCATTACACTGTGTTTTCAAAGTTATTTTATCATGGAAATGGGAGGAATATGAAGAGAATTTATAGAGAGTTTGTGTTCTTTACTTCTTTAGTGATGGTTTTAAGGAAGGAATTGAAGCGGAGAGAATTTTAGATACTTCTTATTTCTTACAAAATCTTCCTCCTAATTTATTCTTTTTTATAAGTTCGCAGAGATAAAATATATGTTTGGTATATTTTCCCAAACTGAAATTATAGGATTTCGGATCGTGTTGCGTTAGTTAACCGGGTTCAAAAAATTGGTTAGTAACCGACAGTCCACACATACAGGCCAAACGCCGGTCCACACATATAGGCCCACAAACGCCTGGCCCAAACGCCTGGCCCAAACGCCTGGCCCAAACGCCTGGCCCAAACGCCTGGCCCAAACGCCTGGCCCAAACGCCTGGCCCAAACGCCTGGCCCAAACGCCTGGCCCAAACGCCTGGCCCAAACGCCTGGCCCAAACGCCTGGCCCAAACGCCTGGCAATTGTATTGTAAATGTAATGATTCCTGTATTTACTTTCCAAAATTATTAGTTTTCATAAAACAAGTATTCTGGATCTTTGATCGAATAATATGTAAAGTTAATTTATAATTTTACTTTACTTCAACTTTAATTTAGACTTTAATGTTTAAACCCTTTATGTAGTTACTAGCAACAATACGATAAGACAATTTTTTTTAATATGGGTACTAGTTTTTTAACTTCGTACATACACGAAGGTCGTTAATTATGACATTTTTATTAAATTATGTAAAACAATTTATAATTATATAGCTATAATACGTTTGCTTATGCAAGTGTGTATATAAAATTTTCATTATGTAATGATAACGATTGATATTTGATATATATTTTGTTTGAGGGGGGGGGGGGGGATTTGACTTTGTTTAACTGGCATGATGTTGTATAAATTTAACTATACATATCATGTTTAGCAAGTTATGAATATTATTTAAAATTAAAAGAGGAATAATCATGTTAAAAAAAATTAGTCGGTATTTAATTGTTAAACCCGTGTATGTGCGGGTTAAATACATATAGATGAGCATGAATCCTTATTTAATGTAAATAGTAAAAGAAATATATTTTTAGGACATCGTTGCTTAGATTCTTTAAAGGAATAACGTGATTGGTCGTTCGTATATGTATAATCTTTTTATGCATTTATAAATCATAATGTACTAAATTGTGCTTTTATTTTAATATTTATAATATTGTACATATAAATTAATTTAATATATAATAATAATAATATTTATAATTAACATCACCGTATATGTTGTATTAAAATAATATAAAGTTTAGAGCTTTTTATTAATATTATAAAGTTATTAAAAATATATGAAAACTAATAAGTTTACTTAATCTTATATAATTTATTTTAAACTTTAACCACCAAAGTTTTATTGATTACCATTTCCATTTAGTAACTTTTTTATCAAATTTGACAAGTGTTTTTATACATATGTAATTTGTTTGATGAAATTTAGATGAGTTTGAAAAAAGTATAGCAAATTTTTGACTGATTTTTAAAATCTACCCTTTCTCATTGGTTAATAAAAGAATTAGTGTTTTCATTCGTTAATTTCTATTATTATATAAAAGATGAAATAGGCTATTATCATATTATTTCCTTCAATAATGTATATTCATTATGGTTATTACTAAAATTTATTTCATGGATGAACTACCATCTTTGAATATTATGAAAAATTCATTAATAAAACTGTGGAAAAGAAAATGCAAGTCAAACACATTAACTTGTGAGGAAAGTTGATAAAGAAAAGAATTATATCTTTATCTTATGAAAGTACTAGGTAAGGTTTTATGCCGTGCTAAAGCACGGCCCATAAACTCTCAATTATTTTTAAGAAAATATTTGTAATGTGAGATTTAAGGATTAGCAATTATGTAGCTTCATTATAACATGTGACAGTTAATTTGAAAGTTCTCGTACAATCTCGTGGTACAAAATGTGAAATTTGATCAGTATTGCTATCTTGAGAGACCCATAAAAGTCTTCACCACGTATTGTTCAATTATCTTTTCTTCTGCCATGACTTGTGTGATATGATGAAAAAAGTAAATATGTCAAAAATCAAATAACTTGAATATAATTGAAAATATTAAGTGACAAGTCTCTCTAAAACATACCATGCCTCTCACATCTCATACTTCAATAGTCGTTTCTGTATTAAATAAAGAGTTTTTATAGTTTTGCAATGTGTTCTGCTTTATGTTTGCCATGCTTCTTCATACCTACCATCAAAGCAATCATACCACCCATGCTTCTATTGCTTATACTACCAACTAACCAACTACCCCATCATCACTCATGTCTATCTTTGATTTCTTGCACCCAAAATCAGATCATGTTCTTTTAAGTATCAAGATTCATATCACATTATCATTACATGTTTCATATCTTTTGAGATCAATCTAAGATAATGACTCTAATTCGTGAGTAAGACAATATGTGCATCCTTACAAAACATCTAACTCAAATAGTTAACAATGTATACCCAATTCAACAACCATTCACCAAATATCAGTACTGTCGAAACAATACATGTAGCCTAAAATAACATGAATACAAATAATCAATTTTAACAATTTAATGGACCAGCTCACAAATTAATGTAGAGAAATTGATCATATTCTCATAAGTTAGAGCATCCACTATGGTGTTACAAGAATAGGTCTAAACACTTATGAAGAGGTTCAAGAATTTTTTTACCATAGTGAGAAACCATTTCATGTCTAGGTGGCATAAAAAGGTCAAGGATTTTGAAGAGGTCCAAGAATTAATATACTATAATATTATCTAATTTATGTTTGAATAATTTATAAACCTCAAAAGCTTTTTTCCATAGTGAGAATAGGTTTATAATTTATAAATTAATGACATTTTAAAAGGTAACAAATTTATAAACCTTTTTAAAGATCCACCATAGTGGATGACCTTATAACATAAAAAGTATTATACAAATTAGCAAAATTACAAGCATAAAAGGTCTCATCTACTTATAACTTCAAAAGCAAA
>BQNB010037779.1:0-49215 GCA_026074375.1 Tanacetum coccineum | reverse complement strand
TGATTATGTCTGTTGATCCATGAAGTAATACCCCAGATTAGCTTCCGCTGCTATATGTCAAAAATGGGGGTGTTACAACTAGGAACACTACCAGCTTCCCTTTTGGAAGCTTACTAAACCCCAACTAGATCCCCAATGATCTAGGCTTGATCTAACAGATACAAGACTTCCCTTACAACTCGATTGATTGAAATAAGATAGATGAACCAAGTCCTAACCTAACCTAGAGACTCGATTCTAATAAAAACGGTATGAGAAAACAAAACACACAAGTATGGATTAGGTACTTGTGTGGCTCTCTTACGGAGATGTGTTCACTTCAATAGAATGATAGATGAGAAGTTTGGAAAGCTTGATGTTAGACTTAGAGGATTAGAGAAGAGAAAAGAGAGAAAAGAATGTTTGCAAGAGGTGAGGAATACAAAGGCCAAGGGTGAATATTTATAGGCCAAAGTCCCAAATTGTTAAAAAACAATTCGAGTCTAGCGTGCTGCCCACGCGTCAGTGCGTGGCTAGCTCGCCAGATTCCTGAGTTTGTTTTTCTTCGTGACTTTGGCATTTTAAATACCCGCTCTTGTTAAACCCCTAATTGTACTTCACATTATGAACTTTCAATCATTCTTACACTCAAGGTCAACCAACTCAAATAGCCGTTTGATAAAACGTTTGTGAAGTATTAAAAGCGTTTTGCTTATCCGATAAAATAAAGAGAGAAAATAATTACCGGAAGGGGATTTTGGGTATTCCTCAAAATGGTAACTAGCTTAGTTGGTACTCGGGCTCATTTAATTGGAAATCATTATGTAACTTGCCATAATAGCAATGTTATAGTGTTTTGTTGAACCAAATATGCGTTCTAACTGTTAATTGTAAACTCTATGAATTCACTCAACGTTTTGTTGACGTTTTTAAGCATGTATCTCAGGTTTGGTGCTGTTGATGGCTTGGACGGGACGGGACACGTATATCAAGGACGGTGTCTCGGTGAAGTAGTGTCATAAATTAAAACAATGTTTTTAGAAACCAAGTCGTGTTGTGACTTTTAGAATTAAATTTCTACGTTGGTATTGGGACCTATGTAACTCTGATATTTCTTATAAAGGAAATAAATTTTGTTTTATAAACGTATCTTTGAACGTTTACTGGGACTCGTGTGTATGTATTATAAAGTAGCACCCCAATTCTTGTATTCCGTTGCGTATCGTATTTTGAGGGTGTTACAGAGTCAGTTCAAAGTTCAAGGAATGAAACTAATCAATGTGATGACGTCAAACTTAAGTTCGATTTTGATGAGATTGAAACTCAAAACATTGAGTTGGAACATCGAATGGGTTCATTAATCAAAGAGAATGAACACTTGAAGTTGGTTTACAAAAATTTGTTTGATTCTATCAAAAAAGTCACGAATTCAGACACAAAGTTTAAACATTTCTCAAAACGAAGCAGATAATTTAAAGTCTCAGTTATCAAAATTTGCGGATAAAAAGTTTGATAAAGTTTTTCAAAAGATTGAATCAATGAAAAAGAAAAAGTTTGAATCTCAAAACTCAAATGATTCCCTTCAAATATCTATGTATGATTCTGATTCCTCAAATGTTGAATCAGAATCGGGGGAGAAAAAGATTATTTTCGGGAACGGGAATGAAACATCAAGTTTTGAAACAAAGATTAAGGAGCTCGAAATGACTTTAGCTCAACAAACAAAAGATTTTGAGGATGCCAAAGATGATTTTTCAAAGAAAATGGACAAGTTCGAAACATATTTTGAAAAACTTGAAAAGACAAGAGTTGTACTTGAACGACAACTGGATCGTAAGATTCAAGATTCTAAAGCCGAAAAAGAACAGTTTTTGAAACAAATTGCTTCTATAGAATCAAAGTTGGTATCACAAGATCTTATATCAAATCAAAAGGAATATAGTGATTTGAGAACTTCGTACAATGCTCTAAAAGCAAAGTTCGATTCTCTTAACCGGGATAAAGGGAAATCTCTAGTTTCAAACTTTCAAACACCAAAAGTAAGTGTTTCTTCAAAGATTTACACGGGTGAATCTTCCAAATCATTTCCAAATAGGATGTCTCAGTTTACAACCTATTCTTTTAAAAAAGATAGGGAGTTTTCTCGGAAACCTCAAGCTTTTGAAACACCTACTCCTTAAAAGGTTTTTAACTCAAGTGATTTAAACAAGAAAAAGAAAATTTCTAGAACTATAAACTCTTGTTTTACACCGGTAAAGCAAGTTTGGAGACCAAATCAAAGTCACTCAAAACTGTTCAAATATTCAAAATCAGAAATGCTCTTATTGCAAAACAAGAATGGCTCTGCTTTGAAAATTTCAAACAATGTAAGATTTCTATTCATTTCAAAATACACTTCTCAAAATGAAACACCGGGTTTCAACAATAGATGGGAATCTTCTTATTTGTCACGATTTAAAACTCCACAAGAAAATCAAAGTTTTTGTTGGTCCTTTGGAATCTGACATAAGGTTTATCAAGTTAAACTAATCAGATTTCATGGCAACGAAGTGAGTTTTAAACAAATATATATGAACAATATAAAGAACAAGTTTTAAACACATAGAATTACTTTTGAACGTATAGACTTTTATTAGAATCAAATAGAGAATCTATGACACACTTTGCTTGCGGAATAGCAATGTGGTTGAATGAAAATTGGGGTGTTATCTCCTTCAAACTTAAACTCTAACCAACGTTAAGAGAGTAAGAAAACAAACTACTTATGACTAAACTGAAGCTTCAGCTTTAGTAGTACAGTTCAGTTTGTTTGAGAGATAAATGAACTCTTCAATGTGTATCACATTAATTGGAAGAGATAACATTTACTCTGCGAATCTCTTTCCTTTTATAGGCAAAGAGATTAGGGTTTACAAGATAACTAATACACATGTCAAGCATTAAATGGGTGGTTGAGCTACCATTTAATGTACACATGCTTTATAGTACCAGGTACAGTCCTTTAAGGAAAGTTAATGTACTTCTATACCAACTTTAAAAGTAACATTTCCCAAGGAGATTGCTTTATTCCTTTTTGACATAAATCAATCTTTTTCCCGCCTTGTAAACCTTCTAAAAGTGAAACAACACGTTTCAACTTCTGTTAAGGAGATAGACAACGTTCAGCTTGGAATTGTCAACCAAACTTAATTGAAGCTCTTTCCAAGAGTCCTTCTTCAGTTTATGTAATATTTCATACACTGAAGTGAAGATACTTCCTAATCTTCTAAGGACCTAAAGAGCTAACACTGAAGAAGCTTTAGCGACTCAAGCTGAAAGACTTCAGCTTGAGAAACACTTAGGAGATCTTATGTTTAAATCTACTAAAAGACTTAAGGGCTCAGGAACTAGACCCAATAATCTCCCCCTATTTGAATATACAAATAGCCTAAGTTAAAATCAATTGTAAGTAAGCACAACAACTTCTTCTTACACAATTGATATGCATTGAACAACATAAACTGATAACCATTCATTCTAACTTTCATTACAATACATTTACAAAGGATAAATTTATTACAAGCAGTTTCCATTCTAATGTCTTAGCTTTTCAATGACCCTCTTCTTTATGCTGAACTTGATGACTTGTGTTTCTTTGTTGACCTGGAATGGTCTTTTAAGTCACTGGTTCTTTTTCTTTTCTTGTTAGCTAACTCATTTAGCTCATTCAGAGGATCTTGTTCTTTGAGGGGTTTATTTAAGTCAATCTTGAGTTCTTGTTCAGTTTGAGTCAGCTGATCTAATCTTGTCTTTACCAGATCATAAATGGTTTTCCATCCTTTTTTTACTTTTGTCTGGACAAACTTGTATTACTTCTCTCCATTATGCTGAATGTAGATCACTAACCTTGAGATTTGAGATGACTTCATCAAACCCGTATTCTCTATATATTTTCAGTGTGATAGGTCCTTTCTTTGTGAGAACTTCATAGTTTGTGATCTTAGGGCTTTTCTTTCTTTCCAGCATCTTGTCACAATATTTTTCAAAAAGTAACTTCTTGTTATGGTATTGTTCTACCACCTCAATGCCCAAAAGATCAATTAATTGTTTTTTCAGGTTTGTTTCAGCATCTTTGGTGTTCTTCTCCCCCTCAGCAGGTGAAGTAGTTGCTTTGCCTGGTGAAGGAACATTCATGCTTGTAGCTCCTGATGCATTTTCTAACATGGTGGCAAACCTGTTCAAGGTATCAGTAACCTTGTGCAAAAGACTTGGAAGAGAATCCAAAATCTTGAGCTTTTCTTGAACTGAAGAAACTTGACTTGACAAATTAAGAAACTCTACTGGAAGTTCCCATTGAATGTTCTTCAGTTCAGCTACATGGGATGAAAGACTGGAGATAGTGGAAGTGAATGTCTCTAGTTTTTTTGGAATCACTTTTAGATCCCCAGGCAGTTCTATTTCCATGTCTCCAACATGCTTCTTTAGCTCTTTAATCTCTCTAGATAATCCAGTGATTTTTGAGGGGAGCTCTTTCAGTTCAGTTGGTAAGCAGCTAGAAAAGTCATGTGAGGCTAATAGTTTAGATAGTTTAGGTTTTAAAGAAGTTACCAGAAGTTTAGTAAGCTGGTTGATGTCTGGATATGAGGACTTAGCTTTTATTAAGGCAACTTCTGCTCAGCTTTTGCTTTTGCTTGTTCCAACTCTTCCTTCTAAGACTAAAGTAAGTGAACCTGAGCCATTAACTCTTGAATTTAAGCTGATTTTAGAGATGGAGGAGGTGGGACTGGAGTGTCTTTAGGTACATCATGAGAAGTAGCTTTAGTGTCTTTATCTTTTGCAACTTCCTCTTCCTATTCACTCTCATCTAAAACAATGATTGGCTCATATGGTGGGGAGTCAGGAGTAAAGAAGGCAAATCTTGTGTCTTTCAAGATATCTGATAAATCCTCTAGCTTTACTTTAAGTGGGATGTCATCAGCTTTGGATTCCTCGTTTGCACCTGAATCAGTGTGGGCAGTTTTTAACCCATCTTCAGTAGATTTAGTTTTATCTACAAGAACACTTAGATTAGACCCTAAAAATATGTGATCAAATGAGTAGTTTTTGGTTCCTTCATCCATACCATGTTTTTAAGATATGGAATCCTTAGGAGCATATATTCCAGGATCAGCTTTAGTTGTGGAATCTGTTAAAGCATCATGTCTTGATGCAGACTCAGAGTGCAAATGAAAGAAGTTGAATAAACATGTTTAATAATAATAAATGCAGGCATACCACGACTAAGCTGAGGGTGGCCTCCTTCTTCACTGGTGGCCCCTAAAGATGTTGGGCTACCAGCTACTTGCTATGCCTCTTTATGCATTTCACCAACCACTGGTGTGGGAGGTGAAGGATGTATTGGGATTTTTTCTTTGGCCGAACTCGACTTAGTTTCCTTTTTTGATTAGCTAGTTTAGGATTTAGATGCCTTAGTGGTGGACTCAGATGTGTGTTTTGAAGATCGTTTTCTTCTGAATCTACTTTTAGCTCCAGGCTTTTTGCCTTAGGGAACCTCCTCAGTTTGTGAGGAAGGTTTTAGAGCTTTGGAGTCCACATGCACATCTAGGTTGTAGATGGCCTTCATGTGGTCAGTGAAAGAAGGTTCTTCAGGTTGGTTTGGCTTTAGTGTCAAGTTGTGAACACTAAAGACCTTAGAAGGGTTTATGGTGAGCTCTTCATTTTCATATTCAGGCATCATATGTTCTAGTAGAAGAGATAGAAACCTAGGATAGGGAACAATCTTTTCCATAGTCTTCTTGTTCATCTTATGAATTAGATCATCCCATATTATCTTTGCATAATCCACCTGTAATCTATTGACCAGACAGTACAAGATAGTGGCATCCTTATTTGATATTTGATCTAGGCCACCTGTTTTACCACCTAAACACTGCATGATTTGAGCCATCAACAACCTCCACCTAGGAGGAAAGCAACTCTTTTTGAGAGTTCCTTTTGCCCCAATCTCTCTCCTATACCGTATTGTTGCAAACCATGGTCTCACTATTGTTATAGAGGTAGGGGACCATACATACTTGAGTGAGGTAGGTATTGTGCCTTAAGAACATTCCTAAAGGTGGTGATACCTATGTCTCCTTTAACTCCTCCTGTAAGAGAGGATATCCAAACCTTAGAGTCATCTAAGGTCTTTGCTGTATACCAGACTTCACTCAGGTACTATTTGTATTGATTTGGGGCTCTTGTGATTCCTTCCTTTAGACAACATTTGGAAATGAAGTCTGATACAGCCTCAAAGTAATCTTGGTTAGGATGTGAGGGATATAAGAGTGCAACTTCATTATTGGTGGCAAAAGTGATCTCATTAAAGGTGAAATCAACCTGACCTGCATGTAGAAAAGGATTTGGGCTTTCAGGTTTGTCAAGAGTGACAGGTTCTTCTTTGGGAGTGATTTCAGGCGATGAGGGGTTTTGTGAGGATGATTATGCCATTTTGGGTAGTTAGGTTTGAATTATTGATCCGTTTGAGTATGAGTTTATGGTTAGGTCAGATGAATTGTTGAGAATGGAAAGATTTTTTGTTTTGTTTGATGGGTTTGTTGTGATTTATATGATTGATGAAATTACAAATTTTTCTTTGAGAAATTGTAATATTCAAAATAAGAAAGAACATAGATGAATCAAACAACACATAAATATATTAAATGATTAAATAAACCATACTTGATTAAAACATGAGTTTGAGGAAGTACAATAGGGTTTTTAGGCCCTAAAATCATCCCTAATAGCTGCTAAACGAACTAGGATTCGTACCCTCTTTTTATTCTAAAGTTACACACTCAAAACCCTAAATTTAGGTTTGTATATATAGGAAAATTGCTGAGACGGCGTCGCGTTTTAGTCGTGACGCCGTCATGATGAAGAATATTCTAGATAATAGGTTGGGTCGTGTACTCTGGTGCCGTCGTGAGATCTAGTGACATCGACTTGGTCTTCGTTGTGACGGTGTCACGTTGTATTAGTGACGTCGTCTCTAGTCACTGTTGAGAAATTCTTGTGTGATGTTGGTGTAGGTCCATAGTCTTGTTCGTTTCTTCTCCAAATGAGCCTAAGTCACGTGTAATTCATCCAAATGCCTTCCAAATGAGAAATACCTAAAAATGAAGGATTAAGTACCTATTTTGGGCATAAATGCACGATTTTGGAGGTTAAACGACCCCAAAAAAGTGTATAAAATGACACATCATCAAATATCCCTACACTTGGGATTTGCTTGTCCTCAAGCAAATAGACTTTTCTACCTAGACAATAACAATATGAGGGGTCATTTTACCTACTTTTTAAAAGTATTCTACAACACAACCTTCTAGACCTCATAATTAAATGCACAGAAAATATATACTAGCACCTCACATAAGTATTTAGGATTCTCTCTTATACACGGGTAGGGGTTAGCCGATTATATGTAGAGAGAGAAAGGAAAGAATTCTAGTGAGAGAAACACCTTAAGTGTGTGTTTGATAAAATGAACAACCAACCTCTTTCCGTTGCTGGAAAGAGGCTTTTATAGTAAGTTACATGCCCTAGAAAATGGGCTATGGTGTGGGCTTACATGTGGGTAAAAGACCAGGCCCAATACCATAAGTCATAAGCTTACATTACAACTACGAGCTATGTTATTCTAGACAATACATGGGGTGATCGAGTCTTTTTCATGAACATAACAATCTCCCCCTAAGGGAGGTCACCCCTAAAAATATAGTTTGAATCCTAGCATTCTAAGTCTTGAAATTTTGACTTCAGCTCGTAATCTTTGATTCTTCACTCTTTGATCTCTTTGTACATTATGTAGTGACTTTTTAACATTTTTCCATTGACTTGTCTCTTTGTATGTGACGAGTGAGCTTTCTTTGAGATCATCAGCCACAGTTAATCTCTAATCATCCTTATTGTGAAATATTGCCTCCATGTGATATTGTGACCTTCGAATAGGCATGCTCACACTTTTCTGGATCATGATAGCAAGCATTAGAGTTTCGGAAGCTGTGTTGTAGGTCTTTCAGCTATCAAGATATCTTTGATTAGGAATATGAAGTGTGAGCATGGGGTTGTGAATTGAAGCATTTTTGGCCAGCAGCTGAAACCGTCGGGATTCCTGCAAATATACGTTAGTAATAAACAAACGAAGGTATCTTTGTTCACTTTTGTTGAATAAGGTTGCAAGAACCATAGTTCCCAGTTAATCAGTATAAATACTGCCTGTGATCAGGTAGAATTCCGAATAATTTCCTTGACAGGGTTTCGCAGCTACGATAGCCGTTCTCAAACCAAAGCGTCTTAAAGTAGACAAAGCACGAAATGAGTGAACCAGTAAATTAAAACCCACTGATAAATGAGAAATTGATTTGACAATCAGTCGCGTGTCACTCAGGAAAGAGTTTTTATGACACATCAAAAGTTTTATAATATAAAATCAAATTTCATCAGAAACACTTCTGTTTTGAAAGATATACACAGTCAATGTGCTCGAAAATCAGTTGTTGAGCACATCGAAAGGTTTTTCAAAAACTACTCGCCAATTCATATACTGGAACAAGTTTGATTCACTCGGAATTTCCCCATTGTTGCTTTCCAGTTGTCACAAGTTTGATCCTTAAGAGGATCTCACAAGTCACCTACCAAAAGCTTGTTTGATGTTGGCTCTAGAAGGATTTCCATCTTCATTGTGAGTACTTTCGTATCACTCGAATGTTCTGGCAATAACACGAGGATAATGCGTAGGACTCTTAAGATATTACTTGTTTTCACAGTGTGTGAAGAACAATATATATTATGAATTAGTGTCCTAGCGAGATTTATGGATAATCTCATGTCTCTAGACTCAACAGTGCATTTTTAGTTTTAGTAGTCGGAGGCTAGAGTAGACTGCCACCTTTTCAATATCATCTAACTCGGAGTGAGAGAGACGATAGAAATGTGTTGATCTCCATGAGAAATGAAACAAGAATCCTTTGAGGGACCTTGAGTGGCTAGGGAGGATTATGCAACGTATCTCTGGGTCTATGATACTTGTCTTCAATATCAGCATAAGTATTGACCCGGTTTCCACCTAATGTGAAAGGAGGTCTGCTTTCTTTTCACCCTTTATCTTTACATTTATTTTTCATTCTTCAACCCCTTCAGTGCTTTCCGAGACTTCATTACTAGTACCTTGTTGGGTATGTTCTAGTATTAGCTCTATCTCAGTCCGCACTCTTCCCTTATTCTCACATTACTCCTTTTGTAATCATACCTAAGGACTTCTATACTAACTAGTAGATTGTTCCTGGGTAGATCCCTTCAGCTCTTGCGAGATCGTAGGAGCGAGTACCTAACCTTACCATCCTTATAACTCTGATAAAGTAAGTACAAGGTCGGTCTATTAGTATAGTTCACCTTGCCATAAAATCATTTGATAAAATCCACCGAGGTACTTGTGATATAACTATCAAAGATTTTATACCTTAATTGGTTTTTCATAGCAGAAAAGCTCCCCCTCGACATGTGTGTCGATTCGCGAAAATGTTTAGCACATGGAGGATGGAGTGCACACTTGAGTCATTAGCATCACATTATTATCAGATTACATATTTTAATCCCATATTTCTCCCCCGATTAAAAATTTCAAACCCATTGAGATTTAGGATCCTAATGGATTTAAATATGTTAAAATTTTGGGAGAAACATGAGCTGATTATGTACAAGCTAAAATTTGGAACATATAATTGCTCCCCCTCAAATTATGAGGGATTCTGTTAGTGTCAGGTATGATAAGTTTGAAGGATTTTGAATTTAATGAAAAATTCATGAAAAATTCATACTCTGACACATAACATACTATAACTACACAACTATCTAATGTACAAAGTTTACAATATATTACAAATAATATTGACCTTATAAATGGAATGACGAGATCATTCCTTTCTCTGAAGAAGTTTGTAGTCAATATCGCGAACACGTCCACCAACAAAGCATTTTAAGTTCTGATAGATCCTTCTCGTCTTTAGTCGCCTTTCAATAGCAGACATAAACTCTTTGCTCCTTGTCACATCCTTTTGAGTCCAAAATCACGTATTCATACCCGGATTGATCCGCTTAATCTTGAATTCCTTAACTCTGTAATCCAGTGCTTCTAGAATACGTGTCAATGTACCATCACTGAACTTGTATATCTCGTTAAACCTCATGATCTTTCGTTCATTGTTGTTGACCGGGAACACTACTGCTCGAGGAGACTCAATGATGGTATAATCATGCTTGAACTCGAAGCCTTTAGCATCCCATCCTGGTTTAGTGAGGTTCAGTTGTGTCTAGTAGCTTTCAATGCCGAGTTGAAGGACCTCAACCCGCTGTCGAATCACTAAGTTTCAGGTCCATAGTTTGACAGCGGTAGATAGCATACGTTTTACGGAACCAGGAAGATGATCAAGATGACCTTGCAGAAGGAGCAGATTCAAGTCTTTAAAGTCACTGGGATACAGGTTCTTGAAATCTTTTTCAGCAATCTTGTGTTCTTAGAAATCAGCTATTCGAAGAACAATTTCGCTCAAGTAGTCATACCCGTATCTTAAAAAGGCTTTAATTCTGACGACACTAAGAATCCGTATGTGTTTTCTGACTTCTCTTCGATAATCATGTTATAGAACTTCTATCGATTGAACCACTAGTGAGAAATACCATAAGCGACACTTATGTCATAGGTGCACACTTTATCAATCCACATTTGCTTTGGCACTAGTAGTTCAAGTCCAAAGTCAAGATAACGAGCAACCTTCATCTTGGAAATTGATAGTGCGGGCCTGCTTCCCTTGTTGCCATATCTCAAATAATACAAGTCTTCATTGAAAAAGAATTGTGTTTGAATAGTGACATGACCTAGGGGACCAACGAGAGGCAGTGATCGACTGACATCGATTCTGACTTGATCACCTTTCGTATTCACCTAGTTAATCTAATCTGTAAGCATCTTGTGACACTCCTCCATCTGGAACTAAAGGTGAATGACATTTGGGTAGAAAGCTTTAACAACTTCATATGCCTGCCCTTCGAAATCTGCTAGTGTAAGCACGGTCTTGTTTACTTTTTGGCAGTACCAGTTCATGAAAGTCGTCATGTCTCCAGTCTTTGCAAGCAATGAGTTCTTAGTAGGGGGTACATAGGTTAAAACCAACGCAGTAGCCCAGTTGTTCTCAACATCTGACACATTGGAAGAAGGGATGGTCCAAGCAGGTTCAGGAGTTGCTGGTCTTTCTTCTTCAGGGAGTGGTTTCCACCAGTCTTTTCTCATGTCAGCTTTTGATATGTGATCATTCCCGGTGTCTTCATCATCAGACAAATGTACCTGTTCATCGGGAATAGAATCATCATTCATCATAGGAGATGTTTCTTGAGTAGCAGCAAAACCACATGACTCGTATCTAGTGTCAGATGTAGTCTAAGCCATGGAATGTAGTGTTGAGGCCGCAGTCTTGGACAAACTTGGAGCCCCACTGCCTTGTTGCTGATAACCTCAGTTGGTATTAGTAGATGGAGGAGGAGGAGGTGGAGGAAACTGAGAAGATCCTGATGCTCCTAAAGTACCTGGAACACCAGACGCGCCTGCTGGAGGTGGTGGTGGAGGTGGAGACCCAGAAGGAGTTCTTGGTGAGTCACATTTCTTTCTTTTCTTCCTGCGACCTTCATCCAGATCTGCTAGAAGTTGATTTGAATAATCACGCTCCAATGACTTCTGCAGTGCCTCAAACAAATTCTTGTGATCTTCATGAGCCTTGTAGGAGTTGTCTTCAAACATCCGTTGTTGGAGAATTTCCTTCATATCAACGGCAGGCAGATCACTGAAGCGAGCTCAAAGTGGAGCTTGCATTGCCCAGTCAACTGCATTGGTGACAATCTCATCAATAACTACATTAACTTTATGGCTTATGTTGAGATTCTCTAAGGCAGATAATCTTGATGCATGTTTGTTAATTCTTCCATCAAGATTAGAGGCAATCTGAAGGTAACCTTGCATCTGCTTCTCAATCATACCTGACAGATCATAACTCTCTACTTTTCTAAGCCTTTCCTCCAGATTCAGGTTTGCTTGTACCAAATCGGTGATATGAGTGAAGGCATCATTAAGATGAGACTCAATGCTTGTGTCTGTTGTGCTTTATGGAGGTTGTGATGGTGGAAGTAGTGGTGTTGTTGTTGTTACTGAAGGTGTTGTTGTTGCTGTTATTGATGTTGTTATGAGGGTTGCAGTAAGAGTTGTAGACGGTAGTGGTGAACGAACAGTGGGATCATCCGGTCTTGGTCTGGGAAGATCTACAGCCTTGAATGTCATTGGAGGGACAGAGGAAGTGTCTTGTTGAATAGTTACAGTGACCATTGATTCAACTTCTGATTCAGCATGTGTCTTCTCTTTTTCAGCATCAGACGACTTGTCATTGAGAAATTAAATCCCCCCCCCCCCCCCCACCCAAAAGGGATTTTTTTTTATAAAAGTTTTACTTTGTCTAAGTGATGCAGAGAAGATAAAGTTCCTATGGAGCTGGCAAGTTCTTCAAGAATAACCTGCTCTTCAACTGGTAGCTTAAGATTATCTTTGACATTCAGATACATTATGGAGGTAAACTCTTCATGTATCTGCTCTTCTGTTGTCTGCTCAACTTCTACTATTTTCATCACCTCTTCAGCTTTACCAAGGTCTGAGCCACCCTGGCCTCCATCTTGTATACCAAAAGTCATTACAAGAGTCTCGGTGTATGTGACCTCCAACTCAGTATCTTTGGCCACTGAGATGTCTGGCTCATCAGACTTCGTTTCGCTGTCTGCAAAATCTAGTTCAGCATCCAAGGAAGGAGATTCAGCATTTCCAGAGGGTCCAGTGGTCATAGGAGTGCGCCTTTGAAAGATAAATGGATCGGTTGGGCTCTTCTTCTTTGGAGTCTGAAGGCTGAGAAGATCATGAGCAGCTTGTTCTTCAATGACTTTCTCTTTTCCCTTTCCTTGTACGTCTGGAAGCGGTTGAAATCTCCCAGAGTCAGGTTCCCTAAATACCACCGGACGAACTAGTCCCTGAGTTTGTTCCTCTTGTTCTTTTAAGCTTAGTTCCATGGCTCGTTGAAAGTTTGCTTCTTCATCATTATAGGCAGGTTCCTTATCTGGAACACCCTCATCAAAAAATTCATCAACCAACTTGAGAGGGCTCTTTGACTTGCGATTCTTTGCCATATTACCTACTTTTGATCGTTTGGCAGGAGATGGTGCATCAGATGTCTCCTTAACCAGCTTACACTTTTTACCTTGGACTTCCTTGGAGGGTTTAGTTGGTGTCGGTGTTGGTTTGGGTGGTTGAGAAGAAGTGGGCTTGGGAGCCTTGTCACTACGAACCAACCACAAAAATATTAGGGTTTTTAGCCGTGTTCTTCATAACCTTCTTCTTTTAAGGATCAACGAACTGCCATCATGAAAACTTTTTGTTTTTATTGTATTAGGGTTTGCAAAAACCCTAATCTTCTTCAAACATGCTAATCACAAAAAACAAAAAACTTCTACCTTCTTCACTTCATAAACACGACACAAAATCACCTTGTAGATCCTAGATCAAGAGCCCCGTGGCTCTGATACCAATTGTGGAGTTTAAAGAATCGTTGTAAGCTCATCTAGGATATATTTTACAAATATCATTGATACAAATTAGCACAGCGGAATTAATCAAAGAACATAATGATATTAAACAAGGTTTTACTATTAAACACCATTTTGCTGAGGAGTCCTAGCAACACTGAATTCCCTCTTAATACCCTTCATTTCACAAAACTGATTCATTATACTATTTTTGAACTCGGTTCCATTGTCACTTCTGATAACTTTTACTTTGCAGTCTAGTTGATTTTCTATTTCAGTTATAAAGGTCTTTAATATCCCACTAGTTTCATCCTTAGTGGCCAAAAAGAATACCCAAGAAAATCTACTAAAGTCATCAATGACAACTAGGCAATAAGACTTTTTCATTAAACTCTTAACATTTGTAGGACCAAATAGGTCCATATGAAGCATATGTAAGGTTTTGCTGATTGAGTTCACAAGTTTGGCCTTACAGGAGGCTTTGTGTTGCTTTCCTTTTTGACAAGCAACACAAGAATGGTCATTTTCAAAAATCTTTGAAGGCAAACCTCTAACAAGGTTTCCTCTCACAAGTTTGTTCATGTTTTTAAAGTTTATGTGACCAAGCCTCCTATGCCATAAATTAGATTCATCAATTGTGGCCTTAGCAAAGAAGCAAGTTTAAACCTTAGTGTAACAACACCTCTTTATCTAACATTGTAAATGTATATCCTTCTCTTGAACTCTCACAAAGACATGACTTTCATCAATTAGCTTAAAGTCAGAAAGACAAGACAAACTTCAGTGCAAGTAAAAAGAACATTGTTATTTTTTGTCACAAATTTAGTGAAACACACTGCAACAGGTTTTACTTAAGACACACTACAAAAATACACATTATCAAATCTAATATTCCTGTTTTGATTTTACCTTTGTCTAGAAATTCTAACCTTTAACATCTCCAAAGGAAACAAAACCCACTATCATAATCTTCCTATATTCCAGTAAATAGCATTTGTTTCTAGTCATGTGCCTAGAGCAACCACTATCAATAACTCCTTTTTCCTTGTACTAGTACTCCTTCTGCGTGGGTGTGCCCTGCACATAAAATAAAAGAATTTAGACTTCTTTAGGGATCCAATCCATTATAGACTTTGATCTGCCTCGAGCATCAATATAAGAATTATTTCTTATAAAAGTATTTTTTGAGCCTACTGTTTTTGGCTTTCCTCCAAACCCCGCATGCTGAGGCCTTAACAGATTAGCCCATTTCCCTTTGTTTTCACTTACTACTTTACTACTCTGCTCTAATCCATAGCATAGTAACTTTTACCTAATAGTATTAACCTTTATTGAAAATACTGTTTTTTGTTTGCTGAATACTTTTAAAGTTAAATGGCTTTGTGATCTTGTGAATATCCCTTTTGTAAGCATTTGATATTGGTCAGGATGATTCACAATTGTTTTGGGCCAAGCAGTATTAACTGGTCTGACAGACATATTAACACTACACCGAGCAATATAATTTGCCGAACCTGGTTAATACTACTTGTGGAACAAATCTTCTATTAGGGTGAGGGTGAGTCATTTTATTAGAAAAGTTCTTGTGATTCACCCTACTTGAGTTGTTCCATACTGGTCTTATAACCTTTTTATCACACACATTATAAAGATGCTCAAAACTACCACAAATAAAACAAGCTTTATTGATCATTTTAAAGTCACTTCCTAGTCTTTGGGACATAAGATTGTTCCAGTTTCTTTGGTTCCCTCTAGGATAGTGTTTGTTTTCTTTAGATGTTTCTACCTTCTCTACTATTTCCCTAGCATACTTAACAAATTTTATCTTTTCAGTGCTAGGTCTAACAGTTTTATCCTTAACATTAGGTATAAATTCTACCTCACTATCATCATCAGAATTTCAATCCTCAATGATTGGAGGTCTAAAGCTGTTCTTCCTAACAGTTTTAGGTTCTACTGCATCACCATTATTTTTTACATCAGCAGACTCATAATTTAACTCAACTTTCTTAACATTACTAGGTGTAACAATAATAATAACATCCATATTCTCACTTTTAACTATTTCATCCATAAATGTTAGATCAGGTTTGAAGGGAATGAAGTTCCCTGTATAAGGTGGGGGAACTGCATGATATCCCTTATCAGATTTGGACTTATTATACTCCTGATTTTCTAACATCTCAGATGAATTCACAAAGCTTTCTACAACAGGAGAAGCTGCAATAGAAGAAGCTGCATTATATCCTAGTCCAATTTTAAACTTGTCAATAACTTTACTTTCCAGCAAATTATTCAAAGATTTAGATGAATTTTGAAACTTCTCTAATGTTAGTTTTAACGCATCTCTCTCTTTTTCTGCTTTTTCTAATTTCTTTTTGTTTTCAACTAAAGCATTATCTCTTAGTTTAACTTCAAGATTTAAAACATTAATGCTCTCTTCAAACACAGCCTCATTTTTCTTATAGTGAGCTAGTCTAGCTTCTACTGATTCTAAACCTGATTTATAAGATACTAAATTAAATTGAGACTTTTTGTAATCTGAAGACAAACTATCATATTGTTCTTTGAGAGTAGAATAAGCTTTTACACATGATTTAGAATAAGAGTCTACCTCAGAATCTGAACTGGAAAAACTTCCTGAAGATGTATATGCCATTAATGCATAGTTTGTAGGATGCTCTTCTTTAGCTTGGTAGCTCCAATCATACCCTCCAATTCCATCTTAAGCAACCAAGGCATTTTCAGTGGGAGTTTCCACTGTCATAGTTCTTCTACTATTCTCTCTTCCTCTGTTTTCCTGATTTCTAGGAGCTCTACATTCTCTTGTAAAGTGACCATTTTATGACAATTGTAGCACTCTAATTTATACCTGTCAAATCTAACTTTTTGACCATTTACATCTAACTTCCTGCATGTCCACTTAATGAATCTCCTAGCTCTAATTGTTAGCAGCCTTTTTCCCATTGGTAACTATCCATTCTTCTAGGTCATACAGGATCAATTTGTTTCTAGATCCCTCAGTGTGCAAGTTGAGGAGAATTGTGCTGACTAGCCAGGAAAGCACAGATCACAGCATCACTATGATTATCTCCAGATGTAGGATTACTTTGAGTATGAGCAGCACTAACTCCATAAGCAGTGTTGTCTGCTTCATTTGTGCTGCTATTGCTGTTGGAGGACACAAAAGCCACATTTTGTAGATTTTGACTTGTACTTGATGATCCTGAAATTTTAGGTTCATATATCTTCAAGTTGTTGTATAAGTCATCCAAACTGATGGTCTTTATTTCTTCTTTGTTCCTCCAGATCAAAGCATGAGTCTTCCATTCAGATGGAAGACTTCTCAACACTTTTAAGTTCATGTCCTCTTGTGTAATAACTTCGCCTTGAATCTCCAACAGACTAATAAGTTTTTGCAACCTATCAAAAGTTTGATCCATTGTTTCTGAACTTGATCCTGCAAAGTTCTCATATTGTTGCTTGAGTAGAGTTCTCTAAACTTTCTTGGATTCCTTGTTTCCTCCATACCTCTTCTTAATGGCTTTTATAAGCAATTTTGCATCTTTATATGAATGGAACTTCAGTTGATCCTTATTTGGGAGTGCCATCAACAGAGTTCCTCTAGCTTTTATCTCATTCCACATGTCCTGCTTTTCTTCTGCAGTAGTAGGTTCATATTCCTTCTCAGTTTCTCCAACAGTTCTCTTCAACACTTTGTTACCATTCAGAATTACTTCCCAAAGAGAGTAATCATTCATGAGAAAGTATTGTTCTATCCTCATTAACCAGAGATTATAATCCCCTATATTGAGGATAGGAAGTTTTGCATTCAGAGTTGTAGAAGTAGTTCCTGTCTCTATTTTATCATTGAGAATTAGATCTAGTATGTGTTGTTGGTTTATTCTTATTCAAAGTTTCACAACAAGCTCTGATACCACTTGTTGATCCCAATGAACAGATCTTAAACTCCTTAGCTTGATGTAAGGTTTAGTATCCTTGGATAAATCCAAAGGTACTAAGACTGAAACTTTGAGTGTATGATATAAACTATGCGGAATCTAGTTTATACCACTAAGAAGAATAAAGAAACAGTAAAACAATCAAAGACAAACAGTTTATCAAACTTTCAGCCTCAATATATTAAATATGAATACTCAAAAGTATTAGGGTTACAGAAAACCTTGAAGCTATGACAATGACTCGTTTTTGGTACATTGAATTCTATACCCTAGGACCTCCTTTTATACACCAAGGAATCCTACAAGGCTTACAATATTTTCCTAAGTTATCATGATCTTTTAAACAAATAACTTATACATATCTTTTACAAAAATAACTCAATACTTATCTTCGTAAGTATTCTTGTTCTCCAAACATTCCTTATCTCTTTACTTGTCTTTATCCTTCTTGGCAGTAATAACTCTTCTAGCAGTTGTAATCCAACAACATTAACTTTTGTACCAACAATACTAATAAATATAAGCAATAGTAACTTTAGTACTAGCAGTACTAATATATACTTAACAGTAGTAATTGTGTACTAGCAGTCTTAACTTTACTACTAGCAGGACTAACTACTTAGCATATATTTCAATAAGATCACTAACAGTACTAACATTGTACTAACAGTATTAACTTTCCACTAAGAGTCTTAACTACTTAGAGTATTTGCTTAACAGCAGTAACATTCACCTGAGCATTAGTAATTTCAAGAGGCCTTTTAATCCCAGCAGTATTATTCGCCTCAGTTTACGCGTATTATTCGCCTACGTTCAAGGTGTATAGTTCACCTAACTTAAGGTGTATAATTCGCCTAGTTTAATGCGTATAATTCGCCTAAGGGAGAACGCATAGTTCGCTTAAGGCAAAACGTATAGTTTGCCTAGCCTAAAAAACGTATAGTTCTCCTAGGCTTGTGAGTACGTATAGTTCGCCTAGGTATTATTCGCCTAGGCAAAGATTTCCCAACAAATTATTTACGATTTTGAGCATAAAAAACAACAAAAACATGTTCGTTTAGCATCTAAGAATCAGTCTAACACATTTAACTTATGAACTAACCCTAAAAGTCTTGACTTTTGACTTGTTCGACTCATATGAACATGAAAACCCAAGTTCTTTAAGATTTAACATTTTAGGATGATTAATGACACTCAGACACATACAAACAGTCAATGTGGAAATCCTCAACCCGAACCTATGAACTTTTACAAGTTCTTGACCATAACCCATCAATTTTGAAAACAAGAATCAACCAAAATGTATGAATATGTTATCCCATTTAAAACTGTTATAGGTACATCATCTAGACCCCTATATGACCAAAATCTATTTCATTCATTTTTCAAATGAAGAAAACTAACTCTATAATTAGGGTTTTTCGAGTATGAATACACGATTAAGGTCGATTGAAAGGTGCTATGGGTATGAGAAACATAAAAAAAAGTATTCCTTAGTGATTAAACGCGGGTTGAATGAGTTCTTGGAGGTTTTCAAAATCAGCAATGAAGGATTTATGTTTTTTTTGAGCATGTGAAAGAAGAGAACGGGTGGGGGTGTTTATGTTTAAAATCTTTTAGGTTTTGGCCTAAATTCCCCCTAAGGTTTAATAAGACTTCTATTTTCCTAATAAACTTATCCTAAGGCTTAAAATAATTTTCCAATTGGCAACACTAGTCGCTAAGGTTTAGTTATTAAGAATAAGTCTTACATTTTGCCATAACACCCCTAAAGGACTAAACACATAACAAATAAAGCTCAATTAAGTTCAAATTGATTAACTCCCCTTTAAATATTAATCCATTATTATTTAAAACCTTTTTCGATTATCACTTGATTAATTATGAAGAAGATAATTTGACACTTTCTCCCCCTCGAATAATGACCCGTTTTCTATTGAAAGAGTTGTAGTCATTGTTTGATGGGTCAAAATTGTTTTAGAAAATGATTTTTAGATGAAACTGAAATATGATTATATTATTTTAAACTCAACACCATAAAAAATAAGATTTATCTTATTTTAACAAAGAAATGCACTGACATGTCCATTAATATGTATAAAGCAAGCACGTGTTGTGTTGCAAAGTAGACACAAGCCTTTGCATGGTCATAAAGTAGACCATGACTGAGAAAATAGATTCCTGTTAAGAGGTAAAGTTTTCTTTTTGAAATACTTGCCTTTAAGATGATGACCGGGTTGATGTCTGAAATAATAACAAGTTATTTTGGCATATTTTAAAAGCTTTTGAACTTCTGGTCGAACTTCATTTACAGCCTCGTATCATTATTAAATGACATTTCTAAGGTCGTAAATGTTATTGATTTTTAGAAGACATGCCAGAGATACATATTTTTATATTTTTTTGATTTTTTTTTAATTTTTAATTTTCCTTTTGAAAAATTTATATAAAAGAAAAATATTTTTGTGTTTTTATGTTTTCTTATGTACATATGATACAGGATATACTGTAAGTAACCACCTTTACTCGTCCTCTTCCTCTGTCAGACGTTTTAGCGTTTTCAAAGACATGCTTCTCATTACGGGCTTTTCGATCAAGAAATTGAATCTTTCACTTGGCAAGGGTTTGGTAAAGATGTCAGCTAGTTGATATTCCATTCGAACAAAGTAAAGTTCCACTATTCCATTCTCCACCTGCTCCTTTATAAAATGGTAGCGTGCATCGATGTGCTTGGCTCTTGAATGTTAAATGTTGTTGCAGCATAGAGCAATCGCACTTTTGTTGTCGCAGTACAGAGGAATCTGATTTAATTGAAAACCATAATCTGTTAGCTGTGAACGCATCCATAGGATTTGAGCACAACACCCAGATAAAGAAATATATTCTGCCTCTGTACTCAAGTTCGCAGTGCTCTTTTGCCTCTTGGAAGACCAGCTAACAAGTTTATCACCTAAGAATTAAGAGCTTCCTGATGTACTGCGTCTAGTGTCCTGACACCCCGCGTGATCTGCATCTGCATATAGCTGTTTAGAGACATAAGGTATGCCTTCGATACGCAGAGACCAATGTTACTGTTCCCTTTAGGTATCAAAAGATCTGTTTAACCGCATTTAAGTGCTTTTTGGTAGGCTTTGCCTGATACCGGGCACATAAGCAGACTGCATACATAAGGTCGGGTCTACTAGATTCCAGATACATGAGGGATCCAATCATGCCACGGAAAAGTGTAGCATCAACTGGTTTCCCTTATAGATCTTCATCCAGTTTATTCTTTTCTACCATAGGTGTGTCTACAAAATCACTAGTCAGCAAACCATATTTTTTAATTATTTCAGAAGCATATTTTGACTGGTTTAGAAAAATACCTCTAGGACTTTGAGAAATTTGTAATCCTAAAAAGAATGACATCTGCTTCATCATCGACATCTTAAACTTAGTGGTCATCAGATTAGCAAACTCATTACACAAAGCAGTATTAGTGGATGCTAATATTATATCATCAACATAAATTTGTATCAGTAATAAGTCGTTCCCTGCTTTCCGTGTAAAGAGTGTTGGATTTACTACACCTTTAGAGAAGTGTTTTGAAATGAGAAAACTTGACAGCATGTCGTACCATGCACATGGTGCTTGTTTGAGATCGTACAAGGCCTTTTTGAGCTTATACACATGCGATGGGTCATCCTGATCCACATATCCTTCTGGTTGAGAAACGTAGACCTCTTCCTTGCAACCAGTGCAAATGATTCCTTAAAATTGATTCCTTCATCTTTCCTGAATCCTTGAGCAACTAATCTAGCCTTATTCTTTAGTACCCCGCCAATTTTGTCCGTCTTGACCTTATAAATCCATTTTAGTTTGATCAACATGACTCTATCTGGACACGGCACCAATTCCCAAACTTGTAGCCTTTCAAATTCATGAATTTCTTCTTGCATTACATCGATCCATAACGGTTCGGTCATTGCTTGTTTGAAGTTCTTTGGTTCTATAGAAGTTAGGAAGGCATCAAAATAACAGCACATGGCATCAGTCTGTAGTTGCTTTCTGGTGGAGACAAAACGAGAAGGATCTCCGATTACATTTGCTATATGATGATCCTTAGTCCATCTACCAAGTGATTCGAATAGAGTGTGGATTGGTCTCACATTAGATGATGATCCTTGAGAAGTCGAGTCTTCATGAAGAGATTCGTGAAGTGGATCATCATGAAAATGTTACGTTTTTGGTGATTCTCTAAAACTTTGAGAAATAATTGGAGAATGTTTTTGTTCTTGTGATGATGGGATATAGGTGAATCAGCTATGTGGAAACTAGAAGGGGGGGGGGGGTTGAATAGTTTACACGTTTGTTTTACGTTTCAAAAGTTTACTTTCAAAAATCTATAGATCCGAGTTATATGTTCAATCAAATCACAATATGAACAAGCAATAACTATCTAAACTAAAACACGATAACAACAATAATAATGTAAAGAGATAAGGAAAGAAACAACCAAACCAAGACACCAAGATTTTATAGTGGTTCGGCTACGAAGCACCTCTTCGCCCTACTCCACTCCCCGAGTATCCGACTCGAGATTTCACTATGTCAACAAGCTTCCTTTAGGCGGAGAAAACCGTTTACACGCCGCTTTCGTTATTTTCTGACACTAAGCTAAATGTCGAGTCCTGATCTTAGCTAGAACCAATCTACCACTTCATAAGATATACACACTCACAAGATCTACACTATCGGATCTACACAATATCCGAATCACACAAATACACAAGATAAATACAATAGAGTTTTGGTACTTAGAAGAAAGGAGGATAGATCACTAATTAACACTTCGTTTCTTGACGAATACGAGTGTTCTTCTCTTGCACTTGAATGAGAGGGAAGAGATGAGAAGAAGAGATTAGATCACTTGAAACAAGATCTAAGTATGTTAGTGATCAAGAGTTTTAGTTAGAGAAAGAAGGTTTAGAGAAAGAAAGAAAAGACTGAAAAATTTCGTGCAAAGAGGAATTATTTTTTGCTAGGAATGGAGCAGTATTTATAGGCAGGGAATCCCAATGGCTCTCTGGGGGCGGTCTCGACGGTTCCTTATATATAAGTGGGCCGCCAGGCCTATAAGGGGGTCGCCGCCTACACTCCACTCCCTTTTTTTTCTTTTTGTAGGGAAGGTTGTATCTGGTGTAGAAGCTTCCATTTTGGGAAGAAAAATTTGAATTTCAAATTTTAAGTTTTTAATAAAACTTTTTATTTTAATTAGAGAATATTTTGTAAATATATTTTTAAGAAAATACTTTTGTAGAATTAAAAGTAAGGATTAAGAGAAAAATATTTTCTGGATCACTAATCATGCTTAATTATTTTGTTTGTTCATACCTTAAGTGATCACTAATCTTAGAAATGAAATTTTACATTTAATAATTTGTAAACGTTTATTTTTATTGTAAACGTTTTTACATTTTTTTATTATCAAAACGTTGAGAGGTCGAAAAATATAAATAATGTTTTTAGGCATTATTTGTATTAACAATCTCCCCCTTTTTGATGATGACAAAATATAAACTCATTTTTAAATAAAATTAAAGATGTCAAATTATTAAATGAGTTATGTTCCATTTCTCCACCTTTTTGTCGAATTCAAAAGGAATGATCGTCGAGTTGTTGAAGGAAGAAAGAAATCGACGATATCAAGACTCCCCCTTGATGTATGCTCCCCCTTGTTCGGGGCACTAAGGGATCGATCTTATGAAAATTGTTTTTGCTACAAAACAAAGTTAGAGGTATAAGTGCAAGACAAATATCTTCCAAGTTAACACATTATATTTAAATCAAAAGAAGAGTTTCATTCCACCAACAAGAAACTCATACATGAGCACATTCAATTAATACATTCATGCAAGATAAAACTAGAACTAATACAAGATAAAGAGAAACAATACTACATAAGTCTTAAATGATTCATGATTCATAGAGAATGACTTTTTAAGCAAAAGGTTTGGGGTTTCACGTTTATGAAAACATTTAGATATTTTTAAGGTGGAGGTGGAAAGTGTGAAGTGATTGCGGTAGTAAGAATATATTCAAGATGAGCAAACATGATAATTCTCCATCCTATGTGAAGAAATAGTTTCAAGTTGTGAAACAACAAATGCAAGTTGACCATAATATTTGTAAAAAAAGAGAGAACCAGGATAGTGGTTGAGGTTGTGGTTGAGATGGTGGTGATGGAGTGTCATGAATGTGATCAAAGGAGTGATTGAGGACAAAGAAAGTATGAAATCTAAGGAAGGATGACTTTGAAGTGGTTGAGGATTTAGAGGTCCTCAGATGAACATCCGAAATGTTGTCAGCAAAGTTCAAGTGAAGAGGAGAAGTTGGTTCATGTGAAGTGGGGTGAGATTTAAAGTTTTGAGTAAAAGGAAGAAGAATGTTTTCTTGCAATTGATGATTTTTGATTGTGGAAGTGGTTTTTTTTATGTGCATTTGGAGATTGGAGAATGAGGAGTTGTTGTAGAGAAGGAGGGTGGTGATAACTTCATCACTAGAATAGTTGACAAATAATTGTCTAGGAGGATTATGGTGAGTTTGAATATTCTTGAAGGATTAGATAGAGAACATTGGTGATATTCATAGTAGAAATGAGTGATGAAGATGATGATAGAAGAGAGTTCATGATTTAAGGTGGAAGAAATGGATTGAAGAAGTAAGGCATGGGGTTTGAAGATTTAGATTCCAAAAGGTGTTTGTCAAAATGCAGAAATTATAGTTGTGCCTAGATGGGATAGTGGTCAACTGCACAGAAATTCAGAAGGTCACAGTAGAAGAATCCATGACCTCTGATGGCGGTCCCTTAATTACTGGCGGTCCCATATATATTAGGGGGACGCCAGTATGTTAGGGGGTCGGTCTCTGGAATAGAAAACTTTTCTAAATTTCCTGATCAAGTTTTTCTAAATTTCCCTTTTTGAGTCAATTCTATTTCATCATGAATCATCTAATACTCATTATCTAACCTCACAATATCAATTATCTTGAGTTCTATGAGGGAAGCATATGTAGGCAAATTTGATCAAAAGATAAGCATGCATAATATCATATATATATATATATATATATATATATATATATATATATATATATATATATATAGCAAAAGTCTATCAAGGTGCCATCAAGCATTGGTTCTAAGGATGATAAAATCAGAAAGATCAATCATGGCAAGCTAAGTTTTTGCCCATACTAAGTACTAAGTTACTAACATAGTACAATAAGTTTTAAACACCATAACATAATAGATTAGTAATTAATAATAGATAATAATGTCATAAACAATTACCCTCATTGCACACTCTTCATGTTCTCCACATCCTTTTAAGACTTTTTCTGATAGACTTACTCCACCACGATGCTCATCTCGTAATTGTACTTGACGATTGTTGATTTCGGTTTGGCGGGTGTAAAATGGTTCAAGGTGAGGGTCGATATTAGGTGGGTTTTGAAAAACTTGAGGAACTTGATTGGTTAAGGAATTGACATAACGAATGAGGGAAGGAGTGCTTGCACGCGAGGTCCCTTCGTCATTCCCATCGTCATCATCATCGTTGAGATGAGATGAGGAATGTAAGATCGAGGCGGAAGAAGAAAAAGTGGAATGACGACCTCTTCTCATGCCACGATCCCTTCTTGGTTTTCGCTCTAGTTGAGCAGCAAGAGGAGTCATGACACGATCGAACAAGACATTATTACCGTTATTCAACTTGAATTCATTCCTATGCTGATATAAACCAACAGGTAATGCATATCCAAGGTAGAATTAACCTAGCTTGCTAAGTGACCCACTCCATTCGTTTTGCCATGTAATAGGCAAGATTGAATCTTTCGGAGAGTATGACACAGTAAAGCATAAATCAAAGACACGCGGGAACATGATCCCGATTACCCCCCCAGACAAAAGACGTTTTCCTGGATGATTTCCTCTAAAGGTTTCAAAGTTGGTATGATTTCAAGAGTGAGAATTTGATAATCATGAACATCAATCTCCTCCTCATGACGGATGCGACGGACTTGACCTTCTCGATTAATTCGAATAGACGAAATGATGTCCTCGATAGAAGGAGGGTTGGTTTGATATGGACCATTCGAAGGGATACCATATGCCAACTCATCAAGTCTCCACCTATCGGTAAAGATACACGCTCCTTCACAGGGAACGTCAAGAATTTGAGCAAATTTTTCAAAAGAGTAGGAGAAGAGTTGATTTTGAATCACAAATTCGACAAACATTTGACCTTTGTCAGAATAACTCATATTATACTGATTGTAAAACTCAAGAATAAAATAAGGACACACTTGTTTATTGATTTCAAGAAGACACTCAAATTCGACAAAATGAAATAAAGATCGAACATAATTTAGATCCGTAAAGTTATCAAAAACCACCCGACCCTCGTGAATGTAACGTTCTTCAAGGTTTCTTAGTTTTTCTTTTATTGGAGAACGGAATTCATGTGAAATTTTAGGGATATAGTGTCTTGTATTTTTGTAATCTTCAAAAGATTTGCGAGGCATGATTTCCTAGAAGAAAATGAAATCACATTTTATTACTTTTCACATGTAATATGTTATGAGCAATGTTTCTAGTGTGTGCCTAAATGTAATAAATGTGGAGTAACGATTAACTCGGCCTAAATATAAAATCTAAAGTTAACCCCCAAACGATCGTTAATTTGCTTTGCTCCATCTAAACAAGTCAAAAATACATTTGAATTATGTAATCTCGAATTTTGTTCATGAGATCATTTACATGTGTTTAAAAACGTTTTTGGTTGGATAACAAAGCATAGCAACAATTTTATTATGTTTCCCTAACGTGAGTTGGTTGAAAATAAAATTGGGTTTTGTTCGAAATTCAAATTTCAACATATCACTAATGTATGCAAATCTTATATTACGGAAACAGATCAGTTATACATTGTATCCTAGTACTCCTAATTCACTTTTTGGTGATTCACCATGAAACCTAACTCAAATTGAAAGAAAATAATGAAATGACTTTACAATTGATGACTTTGTGAAATAAATTGAATTATTATGTTGATTTGATCTTTAATTGATGTTTAGATGGTTGATTTTGAGTTTTTTGTGGTTTTTTGAGTCGTGTCGTCAATGGCATGCAGGTAAGGGGGTTTTTGTTTATATGTTTTTGAAATTTTTTGTTTAAGTGTCCCATTTTGTGACTTGCTGGTGCCGGTCCCATATTTACCGGCGATCCCAAATATATTGGGAGCCGCCTATATGGGGGCCGCCCTCAGCCAATTTGGACTTGGTTTTTGACGAAAATTTACAAGAGGAAGTGACATTTTAATTGATTTCGCGAATTTGAATATGCTTAAAGTAATTCGAATGAAGTATTTAAGTTTCACGACACGGAATAGAACACACTAGAATTGAAACAGAAGAAAGAGAGCGACCTAAGATGATTTATGGAGAATGGTTGTTCATCATTCCTAAACCAAGACGTAGATAGTTAAACGATTCAGTTTAAGGGGTTTAGTAAGAATGTCGGCGATATTGTCGACGGACTGCACTTTTCGATAGAGATATGTCCTTTCTGACATTATCACGAAGAAAGTGGTGACGTATTTCGATGTGTTTAGTACAAAGGAAAATTTTGCACGGCTTTTGCTAAGGTAATAGCGCCTTTGTTGTCGCACATGATGGGAACGTCGTCGAGTCGTACGTCGTAGTCGATGAGAGCTTGTTTCATCCATAGTGCTTGTTGACATGCCTTTTCGGCGCTTACGTATTCGGCTTCGATAGTGGATATAGCAAGAGCGGTTTGTTTCTTCGAGAACCAAGATGTCAAACAACATCCCACGAACATACAAATACCGCTAGTGCTCTTTCGGTCCACATAATCTCCCGCATGATCAGAGTCGGCATATACTGCGGTTTCTATGCCGGTCCCCTTAGGATACCATAATCCTAAGTGCGTAGTGCCTTTAATGTATCGGAAGATACGCTTAACCGCTTCAAGATGAGAGGTTTTGGGAGCCTCTTGGAAGCGGGCATAGAGGCAGACACTAAACATGATATCGGGTCTACTTGCCGTTAGGTATAATAAACTACCTATCATGCCTCGATACTTGGTACTATCTACCGACTCACACTATTCATCTTTCGTGAGTTTAGTATCGGAGGACATGGGTGTTTTCATTAGTTTAGAATCTTCTAGACCAAATTTCTTAAGCATTTCTTTATTATACTTATATTTTCCATTTGTTTAATTTGTAATCCAAGGAAGAAGTTAAGTTCACCCATCATGCTCATCTCGAACTCGTCATGCATGATTTTGGCAAATTCATCACACATGTATTGACAAGTCGAACCGAATATAATGTCATCGACATATATTTTAACAATGATGAGATTTGAACTTTTCTTCTTAGTAAATAGAGTGTTATCTACCATTCCCATTTTATATTCATGTTTAATAAGAAAAGCTTTTAATCTATCATACCAAGCTTTGGGTGCTTGTTTAAGACCATATAAAGCTTTCTTTAGTTTATAAACATTATCCGGTTTTTCGACATCAATGAATCCTGGAGGTTGTGCCACGTATACCTCCTCATTGATAAAACCATTTAGGAATGCACTTTTTACATCCATTTGGAATAATTTAAAATCTAAGGTACAAGCATAGGGTAATAATATCCTAATAGATTCAAGTCTACAACACGGGCCATAATATCATCATAATCGACCCCTCTTGTTGTTTACCTTTAGCAACTCACCTAGCCTTATTTCGAGAAACAATACCGTTCTCATCTAACTTATTTCTAAACACCCACTTAGTTCCTATAATTGTCATTAATTCTTAGGTTGCGGAACTAAGCCTCCCAAACGTCATAGCAATGAAAATGATTTAATACTTCCTTGCATGGCGACTATCCAAGCCACAGTAAAGTGTAGCATCAATGGGTGTCCCATGTAGATCTTCATCTAGTTTATTTTTTTCCACCATAGGTATGCCTACAGAATCACTAGATAGCAAACCATATTTTTTAATAATTTCATAAGCATATTTTGATTGGTTTAGGAAGATGCCTCTGGGACTTTGAGAGATTTGTAATCCAAAAAAGAATGACATATGCCCCATCTGTAGGTCCAAAATCTTGGATTTGATTAGCCTTCTGTAAGCCAATAGCTAACTTGAATAAATCCAAATCAACTATATGAGAGACAATGACTATGAATACTATGTGCTAATGCGGAATCTTAACACAAGTACTAAGAAGAACACAATGTAAAACTTTGCTATTTGCTATTAATTTCTATTAGAATTCTATTCCCATCTATTACTAAACATTGTGCCGTAGGGTTCCTTTTATACACCAAGGAAACCCTAATGGGCTTTACAAACGTGTCAAAGGATAATGCATATCCTTTCCTAAGATATCTCCTAAGATATCTCTAAGATAACTATTATAACTATTCTGTTACATAAACAGACTTAACTAGACAAGGCCAGTACTAACTATAGTACTGCCAGACTTAACTTAGTACTGGCAGACTTAACTATGTCTACCAGACTTAACTCTATAACTACCAATAATTCCTAACAATCCTTCCCTAACTTGATCTTCACTTGTGAACTTCAAGTTTCTTTGAGTATCTTCTTTATGAGCTTCGTGATGATTTTGTGAATATTATCTTTGAAATTATTCTTGAACTGCAACATGATAATTTTCCTGTATAAACAGGTTCTTGACTTCTATCAGCAATTCTTGAAATCATCACTAAAGATATTTGCAACATCAAATCTTTAAAAACATCATGGCCAACACTTCATAGGTACAAGTATGATCTCTTCAGCAACATCCAAGCATCAACATTGACTATATGTACATCAGATCATAAAGTTTCAGTCTATTCTTATCACTTCCAGATGTGTTAACTCCTGAGAGAGGTGAATCATTGAAAATTTAAATGGATTTGATGTCTCTTTACCAGTTAGCCATTAACTCTGGAGTAGTCAATGTTTGGTTGATAAACCATGGTACATTGATAACCATTTCAACTCTTAGTACATGAAACATGGTGAGTTGAAATACCATTGATTTTTATCAAATCATCAGTATCAACGGATTTGATTAAGCCTTTACCAAGTAACCGTTTGCTCTTGGGCTAGCTAATCCTTTGGTGGAATCATGACATCACCCTGGTGGATTAATAACCAGTTCAACTTTTTGAACATGAATCATTGGTAAGTTGAGTACCATCCAGTTTTTGGTAAACTGTCAACCATATAAATGGATTTTCCACAGCCTTTACCACAAGCCATAACCTTGTGGGCTAGCCAACTCTTTACAAACATAGATATGGTGAGTTGATAACCATACAATTTTTGGCAAATTGTCAGCCATAAACGGATTTGAGAAGTCTTTACCAAGAGCCGTTTGCTCCTGGACTAGCCAGTCCTTATGTCTGTTAGACATGGTGGACTGATAACCATTTGTTGTGTTAGTGCATAGCACCTCCACCAAGTGTTATCTCTTCTCAACTCCATTTTACATAAACAGCTCTCTATCTATATACCACAGCTCTGAAAATTCTTTCAAACATTTACAAATTTATTGCTGCTGAGCTTGTTTCTCAATTAACTTCAAGAGTTGATAGCAGACCTCATCTTTTCTATCTCCCAAAAGCTTCTTTTCAAGCATAGCTTTGCAAACTCTGGGTGGTAGTGGATACTTAACCTCAGTCAGCATATAGATGTGTGCAGCCTCCACAGTCAAACAATGAACACTGCAGCTATGAAAGTATCTCCAATTGAGTATCTGTTGTTGATGTGGCAACTTCCAAATAGCATCCTCTTCAGATGGTGGATCAAACATAGTCTTTAGATCCCCCCATAAAACCCTTTCAAATTCTTCTTCAGGCCTGTTATCTCCATACTTCAACATCATCAGCCTATACAACTCCTTGAGATCATCTCTTGTTAAATCATTCAATAAGCCTTGAAAGTTCACATATACCACATCTGTGTTATCTTCCCTGATGATCTGATAAGCACCTCTCTTTCCAGTCTTGATAATCTGCCATTTAACTATCTTTGCAGGTGCTGGTCCTTGTGGAATTGAACTCATTGGAAACTCTTCTGAAGATGGTTCATCCACTCTTTCCTCCATGTAGGCTTCAACATCCTCCTCAGTGCCAGACTTTGCAGATTCAGGCTTCTTCTGCAATCCTTTCCTTGCCAAAGATTTTCTTTTAGTATATCTTAAAACTGGCTTTTTAATCTCAAATTCCTCTTCTCTCTTCACTGACTCTTTATCCTTCTCTTTAGGAACAGAAACATCCTCCCTTGTGTCAGACTTTAGCTTCTTGGAAGATTCTGTTTGAAGCTCTACACCAGTTCTTTTCCTACTCTCTTTCTCTGTATCCATAGGCACAAACCTTTCCATGCTTCTCATCAAATACTCAAATTTTTCTTTAAGTTCTTCATCTGTAAGCTTCTTTATCTGAGCCAATTTCCATCCACCCTGATTCTTCAAATAAGTGGCCATATACTGTCTTTGCTGAGCCTGAGTCATTGGTTTATCTCTTTGAGCTTTTGCCTTTTGCTCTGCAATAAGTTTTCTTCTCTGACTTATCAAACCCACCATTCTCTGAGCATAATCAGCCTCAGATACATCTTCTCCTGCAATCTCTTTGACCAGATCTGCATTTGCTTCCAATTTAGCCCGAATTGTGTCCCAATCTTCTTCTGTATAAAACTGAGCAGCCTCTTGCACTTGAGCCATTCTTTTCTTTTGAGCTTCAGACAACTCTAACTCCTCTTGCAATCTTTTTGCAGCCAATTCATCCTGTCTTTTTAGTTCTTCTCTCCTTGCATTTTCAGCCTCATCCTCAGCTTGTATTCTTGCTATTTCTGCCAAACTAGCCTGCTCTTCTCTGATTTGTTTCTTTGTTCTTTTGGTCTGAGGAGTCTCTTCAAGTACTGCCTTTCCTTCTCTTTGACTAGCACTAACATGTTCACCACCAGAACTAACTTTTTCACTAGCAGACTTAATATCTGTGAAACCAGTACTAACATCTTCGAAACCAGTACTAACATCTTCAGCATCCAGTCTCCTCCTTACTCCAGTCTTAACATTTCTCCTCTTGGTCTTGATTTGACTAAGGACTTCAGCTAGAGTTTCAGCTGCTTCTAAACCTTGAGGACTAATATCTGTTTCTCCTGAAGATTTGCCTTGTTTGGGAGTCTCAAAAACTTCTGATTCATCTTTTTGTAAATTCCTCCCCTGTTTGGAAGAATTTTCAGCAGCCTCATCTTCTGAATCAGTGAGAACCACTCGTCTGCTCTTGACAACCTTTTCCATTTTCTTAACTTTCTTCACCAACTTCACTATTGCATTCCCCATAGTCTGCTTAGTCTGCTTGAGATCCTTCTCCAAGCTTTCAATCCTGGTCATTAACTGTGGAACCAGTTGAAAAAGATCATCTACTGACATGTGCCCTGTTTCTGCCTCATGAGTATGAGTAGGAGCCTGGGTTTGTGGAATGTCAGATTCTTGTCTAGGTGAAGATGGTTGGTGTTCAGGTGATGGTTGCTCAAAGGGGTGCTCCATGGTTTCATGTTCAGGTGCAGTAGAAGGTGATGAAGGTTCAGATGTTGGTTCAGTTACAGGTGTAGGTGGAATGGTGGTGGATTCAGTTGGTGCAGGTTGAGATGTAGGTGGTGGTGGAACTGTAGAGGATGATGGTTGAGATTGAGTTCCAGCTTGATCTGCTTGACCTGCATTTTGAGCAACAACAGGCAACATAGCAGGCAATAAAGGTCTTGGTACCCCCCTAAAACCCCTTTTCATGTTTCCAAAAATCTTTTTGGTCAAGGCCACAGCCAAATAAGGGTGTTTGCTTTCAGTTTGTATTTCCAAAATCATTTGTAGAAAGCGAGGGTACATCAAAAACTTAGTTTTACTTTTCAAATTAGCCACCATTCCATCAAAAATCAATTTTGAAAAGTTATAAACCCTGCCAGTGGAAAGACAAATCAAAGCAGTTGCAATATTGCTACCAAATTGATCCCATCCACCACTTTTAGGGCTTATGCAGTGTAAAATATGATGGACCAAGAATCGCCATTGGGGTGTGAAAAAGCTTTTCCAAAAAGTAAAAGAACCATCAGTTGGATACCCCATATTCCCCATTCCCTCAAAAATCTCAGTATTTGGCAACATAGAAATCCCTGAAGCATCATTGTAGTTGGTACCATCGTTTGTGGGATACACTGTCAACCATATAAATGGATTTTCCACAGCCTTTACCACAAGCCATAACCTTGTGGGCTAGCCAACTCTTTACAAACATAGATATGGTGAGTTGATAACCATATAATTTTTGGCAAATTGTCAGTATAAACGATTGAGAAGTCCTTTTACCAAAAAAAAAAATACACGTTTGCTTTGATAGCCAGTCCTTATGTCTGTTAGAAATGTGGGACTAATAAAACCTTGTTGTGTTAGTGCATAGCACCTCCACCAAGTGTTATCTCTTCTCAACTCCATTTTACAGCTCTCTATCTATTAATACCTAGCTCTGAAATCTTTCATACATTTACAAATTGATTGCTGACACTGAGTTGTTGTCAATTAACTTCAAGAGCTGATAGAAGACCTCATCTTTTTCTATCTCTAAAAGCTTCTTTTCAAGCATAGCTTTGCAAACTCTGGGTGGTAGTGGATACTTAACCTCAGTCAACATATAGATGTGTGCAGCCTCCATAGTCAAACAATGAACACTACAGCTATAAAAGTATCTCCAATTGAGTATCTGTTGTTTATATGGCAACTTCCAAATAGCATCCTCTTCAGATGGTGGATCAAAGATAGTCTTTAGACCCCCTCATAAAACTCTTTCAAATTCTTTTTCAGGCCTGTTATATCCATACTTCAACATCATCAGCCTATACAACTCCTTAAGATTATCTCTTGTTAAATCATTCAATAAGCCTTGAAAGTTCACATATACAACATTTGTGTTATCTTCCCTGATGATCTGATAAGCACCTCTCTTTCCAATCTTGATAATCTGCCATTTAACTATCTTTGCAGGTGCTGGTCCTTGTGGAATTGAACTCATTGGAAACTCTTCTGAAGATGGTTCATCCACTCTTTCCTCTGTGTAGGCTTCAACATCCTCCTCAGTGCCAGACTTTGCAGATTCAGGCTTCTTCTGCAATCCTTTCCTTGCCAAAGATTTTCTTTTAGTATATCTTAAAACTGGCTTTTTAATCTCAAATTCTTCTTCTCTCTTCACTGACTCTTTATCCTTCTCTTTAGGTATGGAAATCCGCCCTTGGGTCAGACTTAGCTTCTTGAAAGATTCTGTTGAAGCTACACAGTTCTTTTCTACTCTCTTTCTAAGTATCATAGCACAATCCTTTCCATGCTTCTCCATCTAATACTCAAATTTTTCTTTAAGTTCTTCATCTGTAAGATTTCTTTATCGGAGCAATTTCCTCCACCCTGATTCTTCAAATAAGTGGCCCATTATCTGTTCTTTGTGAGCCTGAGTCTTTGGTTTTTCTCTTTGAGCTTTTGCCTTTTGCTTTGCAATAAGTTTTCTTCTCTGACTTATCAAACCCACCATTCTCTGAGCATAATCAGCCTCAGATACATCTTCTCCTGCAATCTCTTTGACCAGATCTGTATTTGCTTCCAATTTAACCCGAATTGTGTCCCAATCTTCTTCTGTATAAAATTGAGCAGCCTCTTGCACTTAAGCCAATCTTTTCTTTTGAGCTTCAGACAACTCTAACTCCTCTTGCAATATTTTTGCAGCCAATTCATCCTGTCTTTTTAGTTCTTCTCTCCTTGCATTTTTAGCCTCCTCCTCAGCTTGTATTCTTGCTATTTCTGCCAAACTAGCCTGCTCTTCTCTGATTTGTTTCTTTGTTCTTTTGGTCTGAGGAGTCTCTTCAAGTACTGCCTTTCCTTCTCTTTGACTAGCACTAACATGTTCACCACCAGAACTAACTTTTTCACTAGCAGACTTAATATCTGTGAAACCAGTACTAACATCTTTGAAACCAGTACTAACATCTTCAGCATCCAGTCTCCTCCTTACTCCAGTCTTAACATTTCTCCTCTTGGTCTTGATTTGACTAAGGGCTTCAGCTAGAGTTTCAGCTGCTTCTAAACCTTGAGGACTAATATCTGTTTCTCCTGAAGATTTGCCTTGTTTGGGAGTCTCAAAAACTTCTGATTCATCTTTTTGTAAATTCCTCCCCTGTTTGGAAGAATTTTCAGCAGCCTCATCTTCTGAATCAGTGAGAACCACTCGTCTGCTCTTGACAACCTTTTCCATTTTCTTAACTTTCTTCACCAACTTCACTATTGCATTCCCCATAGTCTGCTTAGTCTGCTTGAGATCCTTCTCCAAGCTTTCAATCCTGGTCATTAACTGTGGAACCAGTTGAAAAAGATCATCTACTGACATGTGCCCTGTTTCTGCCTCATGAGTATGAGTAGGAGCCTGGGTTTGTGGAATGTCAGATTCTTGTCTAGGTGAAGATGGTTGGTGTTCAGGTGATGGTTGCTCAAAGGGGTGCTCCATGGTTTCATGTTCAGGTGCAGTAGAAGGTGATGAAGGTTCAGATGTTGGTTCAGTTACAGGTGTAGGTGGAATGGTGGTGGATTCAGTTGGTGCAGGTTGAGATGTAGGTGGTGGTGGAACTGTAGAGGATGATGGTTGAGATTGAGTTCCAGCTTGATCTGCTTGACCTGCATTTTGAGCAACAACAGGCAACATAGCAGGCAATAAAGGTCTTGGTACCCCCCTAAAACCCCTTTTCATGTTTCCAAAAATCTTTTTGGTCAAGGCCACAGCCAAATAAGGGTGTTTGCTTTCAGTTTGTATTTCCAAAATCATTTGTAGAAAGCGAGGGTACATCAAAAACTTAGTTTTACTTTTCAAATTAGCCACCATTCCATCAAAAATCAATTTTGAAAAGTTATAAACCCTGCCAGTGGAAAGATAAATCAAAGCAGTTGCAATATTACTACCAAATTGATCCCATCCACCACTTTTATGGCTTATGCAGTGTAAAATATGATGGACCAAGAATTGCCATTGGGGTGTGAAAAAGCTTTTCCAAAAAGTAAAAGAACCATCAGTTGGATACCCCATATTCCCCATTCCCTCAAAAATCTCAGTATTTGGCAACATAGAAATCCCTGAAGCATCGGCTAATTGAAGCTTACTTTGAACAGATGCCTCAGTGATTGTATACTTAAGAGTATCTATGGTTGCTCTTAGTTTTAGAGTCCCGTCAGCAAGAGTTGAGGCAGTTGCAGTCTGCCAAAACTGTTTGACTAGGGAGTCATGTATAGTAGGATTGTGAGTCAAGGCATACCTTATATGCGACCCTTTTAAGAAATCTACTATCTCTGCAAACCCTGCACTTTCTTCAGGTTTCTTTAAGAACCCCACTTGGTTATGCTTGTCGCAGTATTTCATGGAAGCCATTCGTTGAAATTGTAGTAAAAAGGTTGTGATTGTTGGTGATTATCAACTGGGTTGGACTCGTTTTGGTAACTTAGTACTGATTGTAGCTGCTAATTGACTTTATATGCGAAAAGATAATGAATTTCAATTGTCCCTTCGAGAAAATAGGCTCTTTTTAATGAAGAAAACTATTTTAGGTGAGATAAAACTATAAATATCCAATTTGTATCATTATCCGCTTAAATATCCCCGCAATTTGCTATAACAGTCATATTTAGTGAAAAGTCAAAGTTGTGAGACCAAACAGTACTAACGACTAGTTACCAGTATTAATATTGGACTACCAGACTTAAGTCTGGTCAACCAGTATTAACAATATATTGTCAGAACTAACAATAAGCTTACCAGGATTAACTAGTAAACTACCAGAATTAATATTGACAATACCAGAATTAACTTTTTCACAACTTCAGTCATGCTCCAATCCTTCATGCAATCCAAGTATAACCTGAAAACGTTAAGCCACACACAAAATATACTACAAAACTTATTCGAAAACACTATGTTTCTAGATCTAGTATATTTTAATAACTACTAAAAATAAGATAACATATCATAATTAATTCTACTAACTAGTATTACTAGGTTACAAACTATACATTTAATCCTCCCCTTAAATGTAGCTATGGATTTATCATACCAATATGAACCACTAAGAAATTGAACCTTGGTCCATCAAAAGCTTTGGTCAATAGGTCAGCTACATTGAAGTCTGTGTGAATTTTCTCCACCCTAATGAGCTTCTTCTCATAAGAATCTCGTATAAAGTGGTGTCTGATCTCTATGTGCTTTGTCTTGGAGTGATACACCAGATTCTTCACAATGCAGATGGTGCTTTCATTATCAATGTGAATTTTAGTCACTTCTGAAGTACCTGCATGTGGGTTAGTTTGATTCTCCAAAGACACAGGAATATAGTTCATAAAATCATGAGAAATCCAAAATAAAACATCTTTCTATACCTTACTCCCTTTCTACATGGGTTTTTCTTCAAGAAATTTACATGCAGATTTACTTCTACCCCCCCCCCCCCCCCCCCCCCCCTTTTTTTTTGGTTACTAAATTATATACCCTAAAAGCTTTGCTATTTAGTGAGTAACCAACTAAGAAACCCTCATCACACTTTCCATCAAACTTGCCAAGCACACTTAGAGTATCTAAAATGGTAACATGGCACCCAAAAGGTCTTATGTAGCTAATAATTGGTTTGTGGCCAAACAAAAGCTCATAAGGAGTTTTGTTTTGAGGTTTAGTCACTCTTACCCTATTAAAGATATAACAAGCAGTACTAACTGCTTCTGCCCAAAAAGTAGTTGGTAAAAGTGAGTCTGCTAGCATAGTTCTAGCTGCCTCAATTAGGGTCCTGTTCATTCTTTCAGCAACTCCATTTTGCTGTGGAGTTCTGGCATTGCTATACTCTTGTTTTATTCCCTTGTTCCCACAGAATTCAAGCATATCCCTATTCTTAAATTCAGTGCCATTATCTGATCTAATGATTTTAACCCTGTGATTAAGCTGGTTTTTAATTTGTCTAATGAAGTTCTGAAGGATGCCACTAGTTTCATCCTTTGTAGCCAAGAAGAATACCCAACTAAATCTGGTACAATCATCAGTAATTACAAGGCAATAACTTGCATGATTAATGCTTTTTACAGAAGTAGGTCCAAAAAGATCCATATGCAAGGTGTGTAATGGCTCAGTGATTGTTCTTTCTAATTTAGCCTTACAGGAGGCCTTGTGTTGCTTACCTTTTTGGCAGGCAACACATGTATGGTCATTTCTAAAAACCTTGGAAGGTAGACCTCTTACAAGGTTTCCCTTCACAAGTTTGTTTAAGTTTTTAAAATTTATTACCTACCTCCTGTGCCATAATTTAGATTCATCAATGTGGCTTTTTGCGCTTAAACAAGCCCTAATCTTTTGTGAGAGAAGGTGTCTTCATATCAAAACTATACATATTGTGTTGCCTAGGGACTTTTAGAAGTATCTTATTTCATCAGGCATCTTAAAGTCAGGAGACACAAACAAGACCATCAGTTTCATAAAAAAGAACCTTGTGATGCTTATCACATATTTGTGATATTGAAAAAAGATTAAAATGCCCAAGTTCTTTTACAAAAGACACACTATCAAAATCTAAATTACCAACTCTTATCCTGCCTTTACCAGTTATGTAGCCTTTGCTACCTCCAAAGGTAACAGATCCCCCTTTGCATTCTTCAAAATCATCCAGGTGATCCTTGTTACCAGTCATGTGCCCTGAGCATCCACTATCAAATATACCTCTGTCCTCCATGTTTTTGAGTGGATGATCCTGCACATGAAAAAGAGAAATCAGTTTCTCTTAGGGACCCAGGCCTTTTCAGGCTTGGGTCTGCCTTGTGGTCCTTTAACATTTATAGTTCTAACAAAATTGGATCCACTATTATAATTGGAGTTTGGTCTTGTTCTCCTCCAATTATAACATGTTGAGGTCTTAACAGCAGTGCCCCAATTTCCCTTTACAGCATGAGAATAAGTCATTCTTGCTGTATTTCTAACAATGGGTCTTCTCACAGGTGAATGTGATTTTGAAAAATGACTTCTTTGATTAAACTTATTCACCTGGGGTCTTACAGGACTAAAACTGTTTGTGTTATTGGTAGGTACTGGTTGTTTAGATCTAACAGTATTAATATTAGTCCTGACAGAATTAACATTTTGCCTAACAGAATTAACATTTGCCCTAACAGTATTAACATTTGCCCTACCAGTATTAACATTAGACCTAACAGCATTAAGTTGTACTGGTCTAGGTACAAAGTGATTAGCACGATTAACCCTGTTTGCATTGTTCCATACTGGTTTTGCCACCCCGTTACCAGTATTAAAAACCCTTTGTTTCTTGAGCTCAGCCTCTCTTGCCATTTTCTTTTCATAAAAGTCACAATCTCTGATCAAGTGACTTAGGCTTCCACAAACAAAACACTTTTTCTTGATGAAAGAGTAACCTTCTCCTAGTTCTCTTTCCATCATTTCATTCTAATTCTTTCCTTTAACTTTAGGTGTCCCTTGATTTTTCATTGGTTGCCTAGGAGTTTTTACGTGTGTTACACAACTAGGTTCAGCTTCTTTTGGTTTTGGTTCAGACACGACTTCTTCACTAGATGTAACAGAATTCTCACTGAATTTGTCATCTGAGACACTAGTTTCAGGCTTTTGAGGTCCCTTTTTACCATAAACATACAAAGAATCATCAATTTCCTCTTGTGGTTTAGGAGTATAGTCCCCAGTTAATGGATGTGGAACTCCTTTGAAATTATCAGTCTTTGAAAATCTACTGTATAAAGGTTTGTTAAGAAAATCTTCTTCTGTACACTTAAACACAGTACGATTCATTTCTTCCTCATAGCTTAAAACCTCATTGTTTGATTGTATTTCATATCCTAAGCCAACTTTACTATTTGAAGTCATACCTGAATCAACTAATTTCCAACGGTTATTTAAAAATTTCCTGAATCCGACTATTTTCTGCAATTGTTCCTTTTCTTTTACAGCTTTCATTCCTATTCTCCTATATTTTTTAAGCTTTTCATCTTTTGCATATATTTCATTTGCCTGAAATGTAAGCTGTTCATTTAGAGATAATTGCTGCTTTTGAAAAGTAACAACTTGAGCTTCTAATTTCTTAACAGCTAGAGTATAGGCAAGTATTTTTGCTTCTTGTTCACCTAACTGATTCGTTTGTTCATCACACAGTGTTTTAAGCTTATTATATGAATCAATGCAAGTTTTAGAACATAATGATACCTCATTATTTGAGCTGATAGCCATGAGTGCATGATTTGTCTCTTCTTCCTCTACTGTATGTTCTCCCCAATTGACAACACCATCATCCATAGTCAGCAAACAGTTCTGATTCTGTTCTTTCTTTCCAGCTCCTTGATCTTGATAAAACGAGTCTCTCTTCTTTCCATCATTTGTCCCCTTGGATGTGCATTCCCTTGCAAAATGACCAGTGTTGTGACATTTGAAACATTCAAGCTTCTTTTTGTCAAAACCAACAGGTTTGTTTCCATCAATCCGGACTCTCCTTCCAGTCTTCTTATAAAACTTCTTCATTCGAATAGCAATCATTGCTATCTGTCAGCTTATGTCCATCTCTTCAATGTCCACATCATCAATCTGTTCTAGGTCTTCATGAAACAAGTCTAGATCTTCTGATTGTTTGGCAAAGAGTGAATAAATCACTTCATCAGCAAAACCAGTAGTAACATCCTGTTTAATGTGTTTTTGTATTATATTCATGAGTACGTTTTTTTTTGTATAGTATTTGCTTTTTCTTTTTTATTTTTTTTTTGCGAATTTTTTGTAGTTGTTTTAGTTTTTTTTAGTTTTTTTTTCTATTTTTTTTCTTTTTATTTATATTTTTTAGGATTTTTTTTAAGTTTTATTTTTTTTTTTTTTTTTTTTTCTTTTTTTTTATATTTTTTTTGTTTTTTGTTTATTGTATTTGTTTTTTTTTTTTTTTTTTGTTTATTTTTTTATTTTTTTTTTTATTGTTTGTTTTTAATCTTGAATTTGTATTTTTTTTTTTTTTTTTATTTTTTTTTTTGTTTTTTTTTTTTGTTTTTTGTTTTTTGTTTTTTTTTTTATTTTTTTTTTTTTTTTTTTTATTTTTTTTTTTTTATTTTTTTGTATTTTTTGTATTTTTTTAATTGTTTTAATTTGTCGTTTTTTTTTTTTTTTTGTTATTTTATTTTTTTTTATACATTTGTAATTTGTGTTGTATGTTTTTAGTATTTATATGTTTGATTGTTTAATGGTGTTTCTTTTTTTTTGTTTTGTGTATGGTGTTAATTATTTTTTGTTTTTTATGGAAATTCTTAGTTTTTTTTATCTTGTTTTTTTGTATGTTTTATTAGTTTTTTTGTTCGGTTTTTTTATTTATTTTATATTGTTTCTTTTATTATTTATGTTAATTGTTTTGTTTGTTTTTTTTAATTTTGTAATTTTATATTGTTTATTTAGTATTGTTTATTTTTTCTAATTGTTTTTTTTTTTGTGTGTTTATATTTTGTTTTTTTTTTTTTTTTTTTTTTTTTTTTTTTTATTTTATTATTAGTTTATTTATCTTTTTCGGTGTTATAACAATCAGAAACCAAAGTCAAAAAAAAAACCCAAAAAACTATTTATTAAAAAAAAACAAAGAAACAAAACCGTAAAAAAAAAAAAAACAAAACAACAAGATAAAAAAAACTAAACGACAAAAACAAGCTAAAAAAACGAAAGACAGCACATAAAATAAATACATTTAACATAATAATAAAATAACATTAACCAAAATAAAAAATAGTAATAACACCCAACTACAAATATTCAATAAGACATACAATAAAAAAAAAAAGAAAAAAAACATAAAAAAACTCAAAAAAAAAAAATACTAATAATATAAAATATACTAGAAAAAAAAAAATCAAAAAAACCAAACAACAAAAAGACCAAAACCCCACAACGTCAAATATAAAAAAATATAATATAACAAAACTAAAAGTTAAATACATCCTTCGACAAAACTAAAGTATAAAGAAAATAATAAACAAATCAAAAAAAAAATGAAACAACAAAAAAAAAAAATTACAATAAAAGATCAACAAAGAGAAAAAGACTACAAAACAAATAAATAAAAACAATAGAAAAACAACATATAATAAAAACAACTAAAGATATATAAAACAAAATAAAAGATAAGAAATACAACAAAAACCAAATATAAAAGAAAAAAAAACAATATACACAAATAATATAAAAAAACAAAAGATTAAAATATTGAAAACCACCCAATATTCCACAATAAACCTCATAAGAAGTATTGAACTAACATATCGTCACCATAATTACCATCCTAAACCTAGAACGATCAGCACAATGCAGATAGAACCCCCGCACCAATTTTGCGCACAAGCCTATGAATTTTGCGGTACTCGTGAGTACAGACATGAGTTTTATAAAATTCGTATTTGTCGTCGTAAAACCCGTAAATGTCGTATTTTATTCGTTATAGCTCCGTTTTTAATGATTCTTTCGAGGACGTTCTCGTATTTGAAAGTTCTATATTTTTAGGAGGTTTACAAAAATATAACTTTCTGTCATGAATAGTAACTTTTATAAAAATAGTTTTATAAAAGTATTATTTGTCGTAAACTCGCGAAATTCATAACTCGTTCGTTATTAATTGAAAAATTACGATTCTTATCATTTTGGAATCCTAAAAATGTGTATTATTTATTAAAAATATTAATACTTGCTGTTTATAAATTTTATAAAAATGTTTTTATAAAAATTTACTTACGACTTCGTTTATTAACGTATAACTCGTTTTTAACGTAACTTTTTCGTTATTAATCCGTTTAACAAGTTTCTTACTTTTTCGGAATCGTCGTGAATTGTATTATCTTATAAAAATATAAAATGGGTATGTTAAAATTCGAAATTTGGACAGCAAGTTAGGTTGAGTTTGTTAAGTCCATTTTTAACCTTTTCTTTATACTTTACCACTTTTGTATTTTACCACAAGTCTTATATATCATATATGTTATATATCATATATATATTGGAGTCCATGTGTCCATAATAGTCCTCATATGTCCAAGTTACCCATGTTAACAAATCCATTAACATACTTTAAAAACCATAACTTTACTTATGTAACCTTAATCTACTAGTTTTGTCCATAATCATTTTTATACATAACCAAGTGTGTAAATAACTTATGTGACTATTTTAACATGATATCATTAATATCATAAGATATATAAAAGTGTACATTATGATGAAAATAAATAAAAACTTCTTTTTACATGTTAATAATCCTAAATGGTGATTTAAGCTATAAAGAATAATCATATGCATAAAGTGGAAATTATAAGAACATAAAGAGTTTAAATAGACCTTATGAGGTATGATGATGATGATGTGCTAGTACTAAACCCTTGTTTAGCCACAAAAACCAAGCTTGCACTTAATAAACCCTAGCTTTCCTTAATAGAACCCTAACTTCCTTTTACTTGTGAAATACTTGGAAATGGTGATTCAATGCTTGCAAATGCCTTAGTATATCTTAGAATAAGTGTATATAGAAGTGTATGGATTGTAGAAAATTTTGTATGGGTTTGGTAAAGGGGTGCTTGTTTGCCGTAGCATATAGAGAGGGTAAAGGAGGTGATTTTGTTTGATTTTTGGTCAAGTGTTAATGTTATGAGTCTTTCCTTTGTTACTTGCACAATGTATAAGTAGTAAACATGTTAGGTTAGTCAAGGGGACATAAAAGAGTCTTAGGAATGGCCATGGTCCTAGTCTTTGGTCAAGGTATGGTAGGAATGGTGCCATTTATGAAGTATGGTGTCTAATTTGACCAAGTTGCAAGTTTAAACTAAATTTTCATGTATATCTTTGTACATGATGCAAGATTTTCGGCAAAACAAAGATGTGCATGATATATTTTAGTAACTTTTATGTATTGGGTATAAAAGTGGGTATTTGTTGAAGCGTAGGAAAGTTTTTGTGGTTCCGGGAGTGCCTAAACGCAATTTATCGCGAAACGTATACATTTTACGTATCCGATAAAAATAAAATGAACAAAGTTAATAATTATCCTCAAAATAATTATATAACCCTTGCTTAATGTAAACATTTAATTGTTTGATGTCCGTTTACGCTAAACGATAATTTTTAACTTACGCGATTTAACTTAACTATTAAAAATAAAAGTAAACGCGTACGAGAAAAAATTTTTTTAGTAAAATAGATGATGTCGTAAAAGACCTGAAAATATGAAATGTTACAAGTATGATCTACCAGGCATTGAAGACATGGTTCTAAATATATGGAGTCTAGTTAAAGTTGCTTATGATCAATATGCGTTATGGGGTATCTCACACTGGAGAGATCAACGTAAGTCCTTCTATGCATATGCAAGAGGCAAAAGATCAAGAGGAGATGTGTATTCGACAAAACGTATTCTGGCAGTCACTCATGTCAAGGTTATAAGGAAACATGGATACGGGTACTTGGAAGAGATTATAGTGAGAAGAGCCGATAACACTTTATACAAATTCAAAGAAGGTGACTTTCCACGAGTTTGGATCAACGACATCGAGGACATGTTAATTCTTATAGCTCAGAATCGGCTCACAAATCTTTCAGGGGAGGACGTTGCTGACTTCGCTATAGCACTGGAAATGTTCACCAGAAGTCTGGTTATTCAGATACGAGTCAAAGACCTTCAACTTGGAGTTGAAAGTTATCAAAAGAAGATCAACGTCACCAAGCCTGTTACTACAAGACCAGATCTCAGAAAAAGACACCCGTATACTCCATACAAAGATCCTCAAGGATTCATTTATGTCGACGACTTCGGGAGGAACAGGTTGATGCGGACTGACGAAGTGTACAAGTTCAGTGATGGCACATTAAACAGTCTTCTCACTTCGCTCAATGACATTACCAACAACATTAACATGGAGTACTTACCGAGGAGAAGATGGAGCAAATTGGAAATGAAAAGAGCTTACTATATGATTAAAGACATCAACAAGCTGCTAAAGGAAAGGAGATTGATGAGGAGTTTAGAGAAATTCGTTGATGGTAGACTCTACGGAACCGACCTCAGGCTGCTGCAAAGAACAATATGACTTTGTCATATTATGTTCTTATCTCAAAGGTCATTTCGTATATTATTAACTTGTGAATTTGTATATATATAGTGTAGACTTATGATGTAAATAAGGTGTGCTCGAGTACAAATTTTTCAAGAATTTCTTAGTAAATTCAAAAAAATTCAAATTATTGTACTCAGCACAGTCTTATATACCCTTAAAAATTGAGGGGGAGCATAAAATGTTCCTAATAGTGATTATATAACATTTTTTCCTCGAACGTTTAATCAATTGATATCCAAAATATCAAGGGATTAACATTTTGGATAAGGGGAGAAAATGTAATTAAACTGAATAAATTATATTGTCATGTGATCATATGAAATGGACTTAATGCACTCTAACTCTTAGCATGTACTACAATTACGGTGCACATGTTAAGGGGGAGCCTTTTTAGTGATGATGAAAACTCTCAAAGTGTAAATCTTTTGATATTTATATCAAACACTTTGATTGAATTTTCCATTGATTTTGGTTTTGATTGTGATAGAATACCCTACAGACCGACCATGTACTTAAATTTACGGAGTTATAAGGTGGTTAGGCATAGGTATTCAAATCTTATGATCCAGCCAGAACCGGAGGGATCTGCCCAGGGATATCCACTAGTTAGTGTAGAAGTCCTTAGGTATGATACAAAGGGAGAAAAAGTGAGAATCGGGAATAATGCCGACTGAGATGGAGCTAACACTGGAACAAACCCAACAAGGTGTTAGTTATGAAGTCTCGGTAAGCATTGAAGGGGTTGAAGAATGAAAAAGAAATGTAAGGATAAAGGGTGAAAAGAAATAAGCCCTCCATACACTTAGGCAGAAACCGGGTCAATACATAATCTGTCGGAAACACTTAGTTGTTGTCTGACATTGAAGACGGTCATGGACCTAGTGACGCTATCCACAACCCTCCATAGCCACTCAAGGTCTCTCAACAGACTCTTGTTTCATTTCTCATAGAGATTACATGCATTTCTATCGACTTTCTCACTCCGAGTTGGTTGATATTGTAAAGGTGGCAGTCTGCTCCAGCCTCCGATCGCTAAAAACAAAGTGCACTATTGAGTCTAGAGCCAAAAGAGATCATCTATAAATCTCATTTAGACACTTGTCAAATCATGCTTGCTATGTCACACATTGTGAATAACAAGATACATATTAAGAGTCCTACGCACTATCCTTGTGATTTTTCTAGAACATCCCAGTGATTTCATTCACGATGAAGATGGAAATCCTGCTTGAGCCAACATCAAACAAGCTCATGGTAGGTGACTTGTGCGATTCTTTACGAATCAAACTTGTGACAACTGGAAAGAACGCGAGTGACACGTCGATTGATTTTCAAATCCATTTTTATTCTCAATCGGTAAGATAGTAACTCGCTGGTTCACTCATATCGTGCTATTTGCTTTGAGACGTTCCGATAATGAGAACATGCCGAGTAAGATGAATCTAATACATATGTGTTAGAAAGATTCAATACTACAGCTGGAAATCCTGTCAAGAAGATTCTTCTTAAATTGAATCTATCTGATCATAGGTCGATCCTCACAGATTCGAAGGTTACTCCAACCACCCACGGGCGAATGACAAAGCCATATTCGTCCCCCTGCTTTATTGTTAACTGTTTTATTTCAAGAATATTTAAAGATGGTGATGGAGGTACCTGATTCCAGCTGACTCACAAGATTCATTAGCCACATACTCATACCAACCTGACAAATATAAAGACATCATGAAAGCTCAAGTACATGTTTCAAGACTTTCGCTACTCTGATACCATACGTCCTTCTTGAAGCGACAAAGTGTTAAAGTTAAAGAAATTCAAGAAAGATGCATTATTAAAGCTTTTCAAGATAATCAAATCAAGAAAGGTATGAGCATGTCGGTTCAGAAGTCATAAGTTCACGGGATGGCAAAGTTTACAAGATGGCAAAACGAGATTATGCTTGGTTGATGATCTCAAGGCGTTCAAGGTCACATTCAAGTTAAGATAATAAAACAAGCTCAAATCCAAAGTCAATGATCACTACATCAAATCACAAGTTAATGATTAAAGTTAAAGACTACGAGCTCAAGACTGAAGTGAAAGCATAGTTTGCTAGGTTTAAATTTTTGTAAATTGGAGTGACCTCCCTTAGGGGGAGATTGTTAGAAATACAAAAAAGTGTTGGTCACTTCCAATAGTGGTAGTCATAGCTCGTAGTAAGTTATAAGTTAAGTTAGAAAGCTAACCGGGCTTAAGGACCTAGGATAAGCCCACGTAAGGCCCTAACCGACCATTGTAAGGAGTATAAGTACCATTTTCATTGCTTGGAGAGGGTGTTGGTTGTTCATTTGTTACATTTCATTAACCTAATATTCCATGCTTTCTTTCCTTCTCTAAGTGTTCATCCAACCACATCTTTCTCTCTCTAAAACTCCAAGTGATTCATTCCATACTTGTGTAAGATTATTCTACACACAAGTTCCATGTGTAATGATTCGTGGGGTAGGAGTAGTTTTGCTCGGTGCTTAATTGAGGTAAATTCAGAGGCTGATCTCGTGGATGTTGTCACTATCGGTATTCCTTCACTTACTGGGGATGGTTTCACTAAAGAAACCATCCGTGTTGAGTATGAATGGAGGCCGCCCAGGTGTGATATATGTAAGATATTTGGTCATGTTCATGACCATTGCCCTAATAAGGTGGTGAGTCCTCATATTGTTACTAATTCTAATGTTGTTACTCCTATTGTTGTGAAGACAAATGATGGTTTCCAAACGGTGAGTAAAAAGAAGAAGGGGAAAGGTAAATCCAAATCTACTAATGGTGGTCAATTTGTTGGTCTGTCGGTTAAACAAAATGTTAGATACGAGCCAAAGGAGACTACAAGCGCACCAAAGAAGGGAGCTACTAATGTGGGTAATCCATCCACATCGTCATCTTATTCTGTCTTGAATGATGAAGAAGAAGAGGAAGAAGAAGATGTTGAAAATGTGTATGCTGAAACGGCTAACTTATTTATAAAAACCGGTAGAAGTTCATCTTTCACGGCTGCTGTTGGTTAGTTTGTCTAGTTGAAAGGAGCTTCTAAGAAAGATAATATCCCCACGTCTAATTCTTATTCTGTCTTGAATGATGAAGAAGAAGAGGAAGAAGAAGATGTTGAAAATGTGTATGTTGAAACGGCTAACTTATTTATAAAAACCGGTGGAAGTTCATCTTTCACGGCTGCTGTTGGTAAGTTTGTCCAGTTGAGCCATTTGTTCTAGTTGCAACTAGTTGTCTCTAGAGTTGTAAGTGATTATGGCATGTCATAAGCACTAGTTTAGATGTTTATCAAGTTGTTTTAGCTTGAGGTTAATGTGGTACTTCAACCACATTTCATTTATACTTAACTTTTTCGGTTTTAATATACTTTATCGGGGTAACCCTTCACCAATAAAAATGTTCACATGTTCTAGAGTTATTTTTTAAGTCATCAACTAAAATATCAACACACATATACATATGACCACCTTACACAATTATAGCTTGGACTTGGTCCTTTTAAAGATATAAGCCGAATCTCAGTTGTTTAAAAACAATCGTTCATGCAACATCAAATAAACCAAAGATATCTATGGCATATGACTACCAACTCTAATTTATTGTGCAAAATTAAGAAAGTGAAGAAACATAAAATCAGAGGCATAGATTCTACACCCTGTGTGCCTTTATATGTTCTGGATGGTATGATGATGAAAAATCCACCTTCCACCTTAGTGTCACATTAACTTTCTCTCTCTTCTCGGGATGAGCCGGCCAGGCCCACCCACCCTCACTTAACCACTGAATCTCTATTTTTCATCCGTTATTGGCCAACTTTTAAATACTCACTTTTCATTAAAGAGAGTTGATATGCACACCACAAAATTACATTGATAATGCATATGGTACAACATCACATATGCATTTTTGTGGTGTGCACATCACTTTGTGTGGTGTGCATATCACTCCCTTCATTAAAATACACACTTTATATAAAATATACCTCACTAAATACCCACGCACACTCACAACCAAAATAAAAAATAATAAAAACACACACAATAACACAACTCACCAAAGGTGAGTCACTCACCTTTCGTTGAGAAACTGACGCTCGACTTTTGTTGGCTGAAATGGAACTCACCTTTTACCAAAAGTAAGTAACTCGCCTTTGGTCCCATACCGTCCAGCCTTTTAAAGAAAACAAATGACGGTCAACATATGTCCAATATCATGTTCATATTCATTGACATATTTATTACTCCATATACAATTTTATTAGTCACGAGGCGTGCCGAACCTAGAGATGCAAATAAATCGGTTAAAACCGGTTTTCGGTTATTAGAAAACCGGTTTTAAAAAAACCGGTTTTT